>OZ038434.1:29532999-29624632 GCA_964036275.1 Litoditis marina
TCGTGTTACAGTAATCCGCCTGAAACTGTGGTTTGTAGATTGAACGCGGTACATTTGGGAAGGGCTTCTTGAACTTACTGTATTTCTTGATTCCAAATAATAACGTAAATGTCTGGGTTTTGGAGTTAAACTTATAAAATTGTATTGATAAGAATAAAAAGAGTTCATACGTTTCGCCTTGAATTTCGAAAGCTGAGTGAAATCAGGTATGACGATCGGATATTCCAACTTTCAAGTGTTTTCAAGTTTTCAAAGATGCAAATAAACAAACGAGAATAAATATTTGAAGAGAGCGATAAACGGAGAAACTGCGAGCTGTAGTTTTATGATTATGGTCGTTGCCAACGGAAAGGCGGTGGGTACTGTATATCTCGCTTTCCGCTGTGTACGCACTGCATGTCTTTCCTTCCGAAGCTTGCCCAATGTGTACTTTAATAGCGCAGTGGTTAGCACCCTGGTACGATTCTTTCGCTCGCAGGTTCGATTTCGGCGAGAGAGTATCAGTTTGGCAATCACTATATTATGGTTGTTATTTCGAGAAAACGAACTTTAGTATAGAACCAGCCGGGTCTGTTATATGGATCGTATTCAAACTTGGTGAACGGGTAGATAGGCATGTCCCTTTTGTAAGGAAAATATGAAATAGTTTGCTCTTGCTCCAAGGCAATTCGTTTTGTCTCTTCCAGAATTGCCTGAAATATTTCGAATACACATCGTTCCTTTAGTTCCGGTCGTCCCTAATGAGACTTGGCCACATGCCGATAAATTTTCTAGAATATTTTCACCACTTTGAAGTTATTCAAATAACTGAGAAGTTCTGTTAGCAGCTGTTCAGTTCCGTAAAAACGCGTGAATGAGAAACATTCCATAGAATATTTATGTCTGCTCTAAGAAATAGTCATCCGAAAATCTTGGCAGAATGCCATTGGGTCTCAGTGGAAATGAAACGAACTATATTTAATATTTGTTTGATTGCACACTTTGCTAGATAGTAATAGTAATCCTTGATAAATCGTAGACTGGGTATCACTAGTACTCTGGTTGGTAGTATATATTTCTCGCAGTGGTGAGAAGTTCTGTTGATTTGTACTTATATTTGTATATAAATGAACTTTTAATTGTGCTCTTTGATTTTTGGAATTTTCATCAGACAATTAGGTCACTCACGTGCACATATCTGTAGTTGACTTCGGGGTAATCATCAGTGGCCAGGTAAATGGAAGGAAACAAGGCGGTCCCGGACGAATGCAGAAATTCTAGTCTGGAGAATATTCGTTGAAAGCTTTGTTCTTAGTTCCCCAAATACCGTTAAAGGAGACCGGAGAGCAACATGGTTTCTCGTAAAACTGCTGTATCCTACCTTTGATTGGACGCGTTGCGTGTCACGCGGCATTGTCATGTGAATGTCACGTGAACTGATCGAACCAATATACGAGTTAGTTGTGCTCTCTGATCTCTCTACAGTTAGAAGCAGCTCGAAACAATACCTCTACTCTAGTTCGTATCAGTCAAAATAGTAGTCTTTCAGTTGCGGATCATTCGCAGCACTTCAACTTTCCCACGTAATTATAACTCAGTTAGGCTCCAATTCCAATTTTTGATCTACTCTGAAGGGTAGTGTATATCCAAATTCTCGCTGTGTACGGACACATGAGTTCGATTCTGAATCTTCTACAACATGTCTTTGGTAGCGGAGATGGGTTGGTAGCTATCAAATACACTGAATGCTGTTTACAGCATTGTTTTCCTGCGTCGTAGTTGCACATTTGAAATCCATGAAGCCCCATTTCTTTTAATATTATTGATTATATTAATATCATCATTATTATACATAATATTACTTTTATTAATGTTAGTCAACTCACTCATCATTGTATTTCTTGAATTCGTCGCTACAACTGGTCTCTCCCTTCATTCCCGCATCGTAGTTGCACATCGGAAACCCGTAGAATCCCCAGTCTGCGTTGGGGCGCAGTTTCCTGGCCATCTTAATAGTTTCCACGAAGAATAGTCTAAAAACCTTTCTCCATTATAATTATACTTTTTATCAGTATTGATATTAACGTTTCATGATTATTGCTAACTCTGAAGTTAGAAACGGAGTTGTTTATTTAGAATGCAATCAACTTACGAGGGGGTTCAAAAAGTATACGTTGCTTTTCAACGATTATGACTATATACACTCTGAAAATAAAAACCATGTTGTTTACCAAGGTTCACCAAAAATCCAAGTTGTGAATCAAGGTTCAAACTTTTTACCGAGAACTGTGTGCACAAATGTGCACCAATCTTTGATTTCACAACTTGTCATAGGTTTTGTAAGACCGTTGTGGACACCGTACCATCGATTTTGTGAGGGGTGGGATTTGGCGAGGGGCCAGTCAGTCTGCGTATCATTGATCTACACCATCTCTCGCCTGCTGGCAAATAATAAACGGCCGCTCGCCCCGCATCGCTCAACCAATCGAGCCCTCTGCTGTCTTTATGGGGAAAATGGCGACTATATCAACTAGTGACCAGTTTCGTGGGGCGAACCTCGGCAAACAACTCGGTTTTTAACTTCAGAGCACGCGGCCCACGGTCGCAGCATGATATACTGTAGTCTCCCCATTAGTTCGGCATCGACTATACCTGGCAGCCTTATTAAAATCGTCCATGGCCGCTTTGTGCGCTCCTTTGTTGGATATCGTGGAATATCGTTCTTTTACCAAGTCGATCGATTTTTTCTGGTAAATCTGAGAAAAAGATGAATGTAGTTATTGGGTAGTGTCGCAAACAGACTTTGTAGCAGTTATTTAATATTACTCTTATACTATCACTATGCTACTTTTGTGTAGTGAATATTAGTATTGTCATGTCATTAATGAAATGGATCTCGAATCTCACATTGCTACAACAGCTTCGAAGATGGAAAAATGAAGTGCAAACTTCGTATTGTTCAGTTTTCCTCACTACATCATCATCAGCGACATTCTAGAATTCTGATGTTTATATCAAACGTATACCTTGTATTGTAATTGACCAAGACGTGGTCGGTCGGTTCAGGCTCAGTCGGCGCATGCCCAACTGGCGGTCGATGATAGCAGTGTTGGTCGGCATGTGTTTAGCTGGCGGTCAGTGATGAACCAGTATAGGTAATCGTCTAACGGCGGTTTTTCAACTGACCGTCAGTCAGACACATGCCTACCCACACTCTTATCCCCGACCGCCAGTTGGACATGTGCCGACCTAGCCTGAACCGCCCGACCGCGTCTTGGTCAATTACCCAGATTTCTACTGTGTTTTTAGATAAAATCAAAGTTCAGGTTTTGCCGCTTTGTTTTGACCTACCGTTTTGCTATCCCAGTTGAGGTGAAACAGGGGTCGCCACTGTTCAAAATCTAGCACAGCGATTCCGTCAAATCCCTCATCCGGTATCGCTTTTATAATGTCCTCTCGGGCTTTTGCTAAATGCGCCTTCATATTGCAGAGCTGCAAAAGTAGCAAATGATAGGAACACTGAGAATAGTTAGAATACTTAATGAACATAAGATAAGATATGATGTTGTTTATTATAGTTTGTAGTTACTCTAATTTTTATTCTGTCTAAATATTGTAACTTGGAAATGTAACACAGTGTCAAATTCAACAATAGTTTTCACATCGGATATCGGATTTGTCAAACCGTCGTGGACACTGTACCTTCGATTTTGTAAGGGCGGGGTTTGGCGAGCGGCAAGCTTGTCTGCGTATCATTGATCTACACACTCTCTCGTCTGTTGGCAGCTAATCAACGACCGCTCGCCCCGCATCGCTCAAGCAATCGAGCCCTCTGCTGTCTTTATGAGGAAAATGGCGAAACATGGCGACTACATGACACACACTCGTTAGAGATACTGTCCTCCTCAGTCTTCTCGGGGGCGACGACTATGGAGAGCGAGTGAATCTTCGTTGCAGTTTGGTCTCTATGCAGGCTAGAACTTCGCCCCTTCCCAACTTTTTGATCAACTAGTTTGATTGACTACAAACACAGCAGAACAGGACAAGATACGCAGTGTATAGTTGTCGTTTAGAGAAACCTAGAGACATACTGTGTATCTTGCTTTGTGCTGTGTAAAAACACGTATTCACGATCCATCGGCAACGCGAGTATAATCCCAGTTGTTATAGCGTGCCAAACTTTTGCGCCTGTTTCGAGTCTCACAGGAGGCGGATATTCTATAAAGTTGGAACGCACTATAGGCTTGTTCTAGATAAATCCAACTCATACCGTATACCCCAGCCTTTTCCATGGACGAGAACTATACCTGCGGCAGTCCCCCATTGATTGCGACTCCATTGTCGTAGTACGGATACAGACCGAACTTCGACTCGTAGAAGGTCACGATTTTCTCACCTTCGAACTTGTGACCTGGAAGGTTTTCATAGTACTTCCCGTGAAACGTGAAAATCATTCTGTGAAAACTTTCATGAACTTTATCTCTTGTTGAGTTCTAGTAAGATAACTGTTGTAATGTTTTTGTCATAGTAAAAATATAGAACAAACTTCGTCTCGTTTCTCCTTCGAACTTGTGACCTGAATGTTTTATGGTTTTTTTTTACGTGAAACGTGAATAATGATCTAAAACCTTCTTATTAATTTTATTTTCTTGAACTTCTATACTGTAATGTAGCGTTCATAACTTCTTTATCACGATTTTTGCTCCATAGAGCTTGTCACCTGCAACATAACTATTTTCTTCCTAGTTAAGGTTCAACTGAAACTTTGGAAATTTTGATTAACATTATTTTTTCCGTAACACGATTTTTATGAAGCTGATAAGCCTGGTAAAACTTGAATGTTTCAGGGAAACATTTTTTCTCACCTTCGTTATAAAGTATTGGATATTTGTCGAGAGGAATGTCTATATTTCTGTCGAAACACATCTGAGTCGGCACATTCCAGTAGATCTAAACAGTACATTATAGTCGTCGCCAACGGAAAGGCGGGAGGGTACTGTGTTTCTCAGCTTCCGCTGTGTATGGACACATGTCTCTGATTCCAAAGCTTGTCGATTATGTACTCTCGTAGCACAGTGGTAAGCGCTCAGCTATAAATCTTTTGCTCGTAGGTTCGATTCCGGCGAGAGATACTAATTTATAAACTCGGCCCCTCCTATATACGTACCTGCAGCGAACCAAATGCTTGTGTGAAGGACGCTTTGAAAAGAAGAAGACACACTTGAAATATGAAGTAGGCCATGAGAACCGATTCTGGCTATTTCCTGAAAACATGCTTCGCTCAAAACCAATCAAGCTGCAAGTTTCAAGTTTTTTGGTCATATAACAATGTTACATACTGATACCGATCCCTTTTGCGATTTGGTCGCTCGTTCTAATTTTCATGCTCTAAGTTTTGTTTACTAACAAAAATATGAAGTTGAATGAAATTTAAAATTTGAATAGAAAATGGTAATGACGGTTTCATAACTGAAGTAGAGGATAAGCTATGCTGAATTTAATCGAGATAGTATCTCAATTTAGTGCATTATCTTTGTTTGATTACTTTTATGTGTTAGACATTGTGTTAAGTGATTACATGATGTATGTTATTACAGAAATGGCTTTTATCAATTCTAAAACATTTATTCAATCCCAATGCACCTAATAGAATAACAATACACTCAATACAATCACAATACACTTGATAGAATAATAAAAGGTGAGGCCGAAATAGATTCATAAATGTTATTCGAAACATCAACAAAAGTAGGGATCGCACCAGTGAAACAAAAAAGATACTGTATAGTTCCGGTCATTCTGACTGAGATTTGGCGGCACGCCAATGAACATTCATTCAAGGCAATGTTCCGCCACTTTAAAGTTTTTCAAAAATTGCAAATCTCTTCAAGCGGTTGTTCAGTTTCATAAAAACACGTTGACTAAAAATCTCCTTAGAGCACTTAATTTTTCTCTATGAAACGAGCATCTTAAAATCTTGGCCCGGTGCCAATGGGTCTCTTCATTTATATCGGTTCGAAGTCTATAAATTGATTTCATTTCATAACAGTTTTTTTCTCTCGACAGAGATCGAACATATCAGTCTAGTTTCCGGAACTATGCTGACATAGTCGCCATTTTTCCCATGAAGACAGCAGAGGGTTCGATTGATTGAGTAATTGCGAAGCGAGCGGTGGTTGAGTAATTGCCGACAGGCGAGAGAGTGTGTAGATCAGAGATACGCATATGAGCTTGCCGCTCGCCAACTCGCCCTCTACCGATGGTACCGTATGAACGTACGCTAACATATAACGTGTTGCGCAAAGGCTTCTTGCAACAATCCACCTACGGTGATCAACCGTTAACACGAACTGTGCATCTTCTTCTCGGTTTCTGTCTCTGCTTCTCTCTCTCTCTCGCTCGGAACCCACTCTGCGAAAAAAAAACTGTAAAATGGCATTTAAAGAATTTCTCCGATTAAGATTATAGTTGTCGCTTGAAGAAAGGCGCGTGCATACTGTATATCTCACTTTGTGCTGTGTAAGAAGACATCTATACAAGTTCGCGAAACCGCTGGTATAGGCCCGATCTCTGAAAAACCGCTGCAACTTAAAATACCGGACTCACAAATTTTGCAACTTAAAATACCGGGGTCAGCCAGATGTCGCCTGTACTGTTTGAAATTCATAGGGAGATGCAGGCTAATTCCACACCAGTATTTAAGCCTGCATCTTCTCCGGTATTTCAAGCTGCCAGCGTTTTCACAGATAGGTATATAATAGTTTCGTGCCAAAATTTCGGGTGCGATTTGAGTCTCAAATGAGGCGGACATTTTATAAATTTGGCGTGCAGTAGAGATGCGTTTCATATTTGAATTTCACGATGTTTTAGTAAGCTTCATGATATACAAGTGAAACATGTAAAACTTATAAGCCATGGAATAAATTAGCTATGACACTCAATTAAAGTACCGGTAAACAATAAAATACGGAGTACCTAAAAATATAAACATAAAAGTCCAAAACAACCAGAAGAGTTATGCAATAAAGAAAGTTGATTCTATGGAAAACAGTTGTGATAATGTTAGAGTTACTATGAAGAATTACACAACCCGAAATTTGGAGTCGAAGCGCCATTGTTTGGAGAAAGGCAACCTATTGCAGAACGCAGTGAAGGAAACGAAAGAAATCGAGGGAGAGAAAAAGAGTAAAAGAGAGAAAAAGAGAGAGAGAGTACATATTTAGAGGCAGAACGTGACAGCAGAGAAATTTAGAGATAGAGATAAATAAATTGATCTGTGGTTGATGACACCGATTCACTGTTTTGTTCTCATGTCTGGTCCGCGAATCGCGACTATAGGGAAACTTGGAACTGAAATGAAGCATGTTTTAGAGAATACAAAAAGATTATATGTACGAAGTTGCTTATGAATATCAATATTTATAGTCATTTTTCGAAGAACCTACGTTTCATACATTTATTGACTAGATTACACGTAATGAATATCCAGAATGTCTACACGTAATGAATATCCAGTGCGGGTCTCATTACGAATTATCTTGACTATACCCTACCTTACAGCTAGTATATGACTGTAATTTGGTTGGTTAACTGGTAATTTATTCACAGACACTTATTTTGGTCAACCTCCCAGCTGAGCTCTCATATGTGGAACATAACCATGTTCATGGTGTTCTCTAGCCCCGTGGTCAGAATATCATTATTCACAAGTGGACTCGTTATTGATTTAGAGACAATTGTTTCGACCTACCTCCCAATTGAGCTGCTAGGCGTGGAGCACTACCGTGTGAACCATGACCATGTCCATGACCTCCTCCAGCTCCATGTCCGTGCTCGTGCTCCGTGTGTCCCTCTCCTTCCGAGTGGCTATGCGGACCGATTTCGAGCACTTCGTGCTCTTCCTCCTCGTGACTATGGGGACCACCCAGGATGTGGGGAGAAAGGACCTGCAGTGGATTAGATGGGGTTTTATTTTTAGGACAGACATGCGGTTAAAGTGCATTAACTTTTTTAGAACATTAAAAAATGTGGGGAGATAGGACCTGGAATGGATTGAATTGATATCAATTTGTTAGGAACACCCAGGATACGGGATTATATTGCAAGGACCTTTTAGATTGGATGGAATTTTTTTCGAAATAAGCATACCCGAACCTAAAATTAGGAAGTAACGGTTTCTCCAAGCCGCAAAAAAATTCAAAATTGCCTCAAAAATCAAAGGAGCATTTCACTATAATAAGAGGCCGGAAGTGTGATCAATTTTTCTGTTCAAAAATACTTGATCATCAGAGTCAGTATGCTAGAAGATCCCGCCACCTCCATCCCGCTCTGCGTCTCTCGCTCTGCCTCACTATTTCTCATCTCTTACATCCTGACGGGATGTAAGAGCAGAGAAATAGCGTATGTTTGAGGAGACGCAGGATGGGATGAACGTGCCGGGATCGTCTAGCATACGTACTCAGGTTATAGTTACCTCCACCAACAGTTTCTCCTCACTAGAGATTCGCGGAGAGAGAATATTCGGACTGAGAACAATAACTCCGAGTGACTCGGAAGACAAAACGTGAGGTGACAGGATACCTGGGAGTATATGGACATGTTCGGTACACACTATTTCGATGCATGGAACGTTTATATTTGCGTTCGAATCAGTTATTTCATAAACTGATGCAAACCTTCAATTGACAACACTTACTATAAAATACCAGTTTTGGGGACTGATTTCCCTTTTGCTCACCTCTCTTCGCTGAAAATTATGGCTACTTTTTGAAACAGGTGATACTTCTCCTACCTGGACTCAAAATATCAATAACCATCGCCTCCGGAGACAAAACTCGCGGTTCCAGGAAACGTGGTGAAAGCACTTCGGCAACCTGTAGAGAAATATATCAAGAGAAAAAGAGTTTCGCCAGAAAAAAAATATTTCAGTCGTAATAAAATCAAGACAGTTTTATTTTGACAATTGACCATAGTTTTTGATCTCTCACCATGGCCTCCGGCGATAGTACCCAGGCGGTTAGTGCACGTGGAGAAAGAACTTCGGCTCGAAGTGCCGTCGGTGACAGAATCCTCGCAATTAGGGCAGAAGGAGATAGAATGGTGGCTATGAAGGCACGGGGACTCAGGGTGTGCAGCTAAAATGATGTTTTAATTTGCGGAATTTTTTTTGAGATGAACTAAATTTTGCAGAATATTTTGATAGTTCAATGTATGAGCGTAGTTCATTTTGAGCGAAACATGCGCGATTTGCATGTTCATTCTGTGAAAAGTTTGTCAAGATGGGAGGCTATGAAAGCACGGAGACTCAGGGTGTGCAACTGGACCATTCAGAAGCAAAAAAAATCTTTGTTGAAATAATCTCGTCCATACGTAATGGGAACATGTTGGAGAGGTCATGTTTGGATGGAACGTACTCAAAACTGAACATAAACAGTACACTGGAAATGTTTCACGTGACTCTGCCATTGACCAACAATATATTAATATTGGAAAACGTGAGAAAGCGTGAGTGAGCCTACCGAAAGTGCCTCGGGCATTCCTATTTCTCCGATGAATGCGTGTGGCGACAGAGTTACAGCCTCCATAGCGATACCTGAAGATTGGTGGAGTCCTCAGAATACGAACTCGAAGAAGCTTGGAGTTCCATCAATTTTCGATACAGTTTTATGCGTTGTTTAAGCCCCGCTAAAACGTTCGACTTGCGTTGTTTTTCGCCGCCTAAACGTTTGCTTAAGAAATATACCTGGGCCTTGAAGTGACCGTAGAGACGGAACTGACTATACTCACCATGATTGACATTATTGGTGAATGCCACCGGGTCTCAACTCAATCAAAAACTTTCTTCTTAGTGCTAATTTTAATTTCTTTGTTACAAAAAATCTCATATCAATCAAGAACGAGTTTCCTAAGAGATTTTATATTGTTAGAAATATAATATCTCTCTAGGTCTATTCATAATACTTACCATGATTGACGATATTGGTGAAGGCAACCGGATGGAGTGTCACGTATGCGACTCCGTTGATCCTCTCATGTGATCCTTCCCCGTGTTCTCCCCCGTGTTCCCCATCATGATCACCAGCCCCGTGAACCTCTTCGTGAACCTCTCGGCGAAAACGACCTGCGAAGAATGGATGTATAGTTCACACCAATCCTACTGGGATTCCTACAGTACACCTTTAAAAGTCGATCTCCAACTGGCCTGCACAGTTATAGTATGCAAATGTTACTCGAGTGAAAAAATAGGAATTTCAGAGTTTGACTCGAAACTAAAAATTTCGATTTATTTCCGAGAGAGTCTTGATTCGAGATTGAAATTTACAACCCTAATATACTATGCAGCTGAATTTTGCAGTTCATTTATTGAAATCAAAAATCAAATGATAATTTTCCATATGACGTGTCATGTCTATTACGTGAGCGGTTATTTAAAAAGTGAATTTCTTAAAGTTAATTGATTTGGAGTGAAATCTGTTTGGTATACTCTTCTATTCAAACATACATTGGAATGTTATTCTGGGACAGCACTGAACCCCCCTTTTTAACGTTTGAATGAAATATTTGATATCCAAACTAGCGCATTTGTCCTATTTATGCCGCGTATGCGTAATACACGTTTTACTTGGTTTCACCTTGTATTTCCGATGTAGCGTAGAATATAATTGAATAGAAGGAAATATGATGTTCATTTAAATGTTTACGTAGAACTTGTGATGGAGTGTTCACGTTGAACGAAAAAAAATGTATCCTAGACAGTTTACCAGCATTGTTCCAAAACGGCCATTTTGGTCTTCCAAGAGCCGCCAGTTTCCGTATGTCCGTCTCGACCCTCTTCTCCTTCTCCTCTCTCGTCAGTGACGTCAGTTCCGAAGAATTGAGACCATCGGATGAAATAACTGAAAAAATAAAATAAATACTTTTAGCGTTTTGCTCTGAGGCAGGAAATGGAAAAATGTATGTACAGGTAGTTTAGCGTCGGTTTAGGTAGTGATCATCTGTGATTTGTGGTTTGCTCTCCAAATCGCGCGCAGCGCGAAGCGCTGTGCGAGATTTGTCTTTGGTCCGGCTAATGCGCGCTTTCGTTTTTTTAGTTTCTCCTCAAAAAGGCTGAATGTTGCAAAACAAAGTTTTTATTGATGTACTTGTTTTCTATAGCTAATTCCCTAACCGTGTTTCAAATTTGAGCGAAATCGGTTAAGTTTGAGCCAAGTTATGACCTCATGCGCTTCATCAAGAGCGCCAACTTCCGTCGTGTGTGGGTGGGTGGGTGGGTGGGTGGGTGGGTGTGTGTGTGGGTTGTGACAAGAAAATAAACCCAGTTTAAGGGTTTCCACTCAACCGATTTTGTTGAAAATTGTGGAAGACATGTGATACCTACTCAAACCCTCGCGGAGCAAAAAAAATTCAAGAAAAAATTGTTTTAATCAAAGTTATAGACATTTTTCGGAACGTGTCTGCGTCTCTCCATTTAGCACGCTCTCTCACTCTCTCTGTCCGGTCGACAACTCAATTTGTATTGTAACTTAGAGTAACAATTACCGATTTGCTCGAAAATTGAAATATGATGCCATCGTGACTTTTATTTGAATATGAAGTATTCTATTCCTGACGTCCTTCAGGATTCTGGAGACCGGATGACGTCATTTTTGAAAAGTGCAAAGTTGACGTCACATATATTTTCAAATGATGGTAATATCTTAGAAAGGATCAATTGACGGTGAAACTCCATCTGAGAGTGATGTATTCTGGGATTCTGGAGACCAGATGACGTCGATTTTGAAAAGTGCAAAGTTGACGTCACATATATCTTTAAACGATGGTAATATCTTAGAAAGGGTCAATTAACGGTGAAACTCAATCTGAGAGTGATGTATTCTGGGATTCTGGAGACCAGGTGACGTCGATTTTGAAAAGTGCAAAGTTGACGTCACATATATCTTTAAACGATGGTAATATCTTAGAAAGGGTCAATTAACGGTGAAACTCAATCTGAGAGTGATGTATTCTGGGATTCTGGAGACCAGGTGACGTCGATTTTGAAAAGTGCAAAGTTGACGTCACATATATCTTTAAACGATGGTAATATCTTAGAAAGGGTCAATTAACGGTGAAACTCCATCTGAGAGTGATGTATTCTGGGATTCTGGAGACCAGATGACGTCGATTTTGAAAAGTGCAAAGTTGACGTCACATATATCTTTAAACGATGGTAATATCTTAGAAAGGGTCAATTAACGGTGAAACTCAATCTGAGAGTGATGTATTCTGGGATTCTGGAGACCAGGTGACGTCGATTTTGAAAAGTGCAAAGTTGACGTCACATATATCTTTAAACGATGGTAATATCTTAGAAAGGGTCAATTAACGGTGAAACTCAATCTGAGAGTGATGTATTCTGGGATTCTGGAGACCAGGTGACGTCGATTTTGAAAAGTGCAAAGTTGACGTCACATATATCTTTAAACGATGGTAATATCTTAGAAAGGGTCAATTAACGGTGAAACTCCATCTGAGAGTGATGTATTCTGGGATTCTGGAGACCAGATGACGTCGATTTTGAAAAGTGCAAAGTTGACGTCACATATATCTTTAAACGATGGTATTATCTTAGAAAGGGTCAATTAACGGTGAAACTCAATCTGAGAGTGATGTATTCTGGGATTCTGGAGACCAGGTGACGTCGATTTTGAAAAGTGCAAAGTTGACGTCACATATATCTTTAAACGATGGTAATATCTTAGAAAGGGTCAATCAACGGTGAAACTCAATCTGAGAGTGATGTATTCTGGGATTCTGGAGACCAGATGACGTCGATTTTGAAAAGTGCAAAGTTGACGTCACATATATTTTCAAATGCTGAAAATATCTTAAAAATGGTACATTAACGACGAAACTTTATCTAAATATGACTTATTCTGGGAATCAGAAGGCCAGACGACGTCAACTTTTCAAAAATTGACGTGAAATATGTTTTCGAATGCTGAAAGTTTCTTAGAAATGGTCAATTCACGATGAAACTTCATTCAAACATGACGTATTCTGGGATTCTGAAAAGCAGAGGGCAGAAAGTAAGTTTTTAGAACTGCAATGTTGACGTCATATTTTTCTCAAATGATAGTAATACTTGGCAAGTGGTTCATTAAGAAAACAATTTTATCTGCACCGTACAGATCAAACCACATACCTACGGCATGTATACAAAAAGAGAAAAATTCATGAAAAAGTGGGGGCCCAACGACTGTGAGATTTGTCTTCTGCTGTGCGTCCCTTAGACAACTACTCTCAAATGGAGCAGCTACTGCTACAAAAACCGAAAAATACTCATGTATAACTGTTAATTACAAACATACAAAAGTCGTAAAATATTTTTTCAAACCTGTAAACTAGAATCTGTAAATAACCGAAAAATACTAATATACTCAAGTATAACTGTTATATTAGGTTATTTATTTGAACAAAATATATTTTACTGAGCACATTCATATAATTATAACTGTTTATTACAAACATACAAAAGTCGTAAAATATTTTCTCAAACCTGTAAACTAGAATCTACAAATCACAGATGTTAACTCAACGTAGTCAATAATAGAGTTCCTGGTTTTGTGCACAATGGTTGGTGTTTTTGGTCATTACTTCAATTCTAGGTGCTATAACGTTTGGCATATTATTTAACAGTTGTTCTCTCTTTCGCAGCTGTGACTTGTAGATTCTAGTTTACAGGTTTGAGAAAATATTTTACGACTTTTGTATGTTTGTAATAAACAGTTATAATTATATGAATGTGCTCAGTAAAATATATTTTGTTCAAATAAATAACCTAATATAACAGTTATACTTGAGTATATTAGTATTTTTCGGTTATTTACAGATTCTAGTTTACAGGTTTGA
Source organism: Litoditis marina (assembly GCA_964036275.1). Lineage (NCBI taxonomy): Eukaryota > Metazoa > Nematoda > Chromadorea > Rhabditida > Rhabditidae > Litoditis > Litoditis marina. The sequence goes on from OZ038434.1 coordinate 29,546,869, forward strand.
AAAAATATTTTACGACTTTTGTATGTTTGTAATTAACAGTTATACATGAGTATTTTTCGGTTTTTGTAGCAGTAGCTGCTCCATTTGAGAGTAGTTGTCTAAGGGACGCACAGCAGAAGACAAATCTCACAGTCGTTGGGCCCCCACTTTTTCATGAATACAACATAGGTTTTGGGTTCAAACTACAAACACAGCCGAGAGACTCATACAGCATGCTTTCCAAACACATGAGCCCAAGTGACATTGAAGAAGAAACGTGACACTTCCACGTTCTCTCTTGTGACGTACAGTATTGAATAAACGTTTTAAGGAAAAAAACTCAATTCTAATCGATTTCAGAAGTAGTGTCGAGAAACTTACATTCATTCCCGTAGATCAATTCCATCTGATCTTTCTCCAGAAACGTGAAACCGTGCTTTTTGAATTCGTGAGCTTGATTTGCTGAGAATGAACTGCGCGCCCTAAAATGTTTCCAATATATATCAGAAAAAAACCATTCATGTTACAAAACTAGAAACAAGAAAAAATAATCAAATGAGACAAAGGCGCGTTATGAGAGGCCACCAAAAAATGATAAACACTATCCAATGAAATGTGCAATGAAGTAAGAGCAATGTTCATTTCTCTCAATTCTCCGCTAGAAGACGGTCAGTTAGTCTTTTCGTCCTGTTTTCATTTTCTCAGAGGGGTTCAACTGATGATGACCCAACCCTCTGAGAAAACCCAACACCGTCTTGAATCAGGGTCGAAACGGTTTTGAGTACATCTCTCACTGAGCACATTAACTTGATCACTATCCAAGCAGTTTGCGTAGCACACATGTTGAGCTGTTTTCAAAGCACGCCGATAGGGTGTGTTTTGCCCAAACCTACAAGATCTATAGTTTGATCCCGATCATTTTATTGCTACCATCAAATTTCCACGCAAAATCGGTTTTCCGTAAATACAGTTGGGATTACTACTTTGAAATGAAACAGAACTCTCTTCTCTATAGTCTTGAAAGTCTTGAAAAATGAAGGAAAAGTTATACCAACCGATTCCATTTATGTTCGAGTTTTCTCATCTCCAACATGAGTGGATGCTGTACATATTCCACCTGACGCATGTCATCAGAGAGATTTACGAGCACTTTCTGAAAAAAACGGAATATAAATAATCCGATGATGACTTATACAAATGTTGTTTCAGAAGAGTATTCACATAATTTTGTCAGAAAGCCTCGTCCTACAAACCTTCTCAATTTTTCAACTCAAAAACGCAAAATCCCGGAACGTGCAGCTTTCAAAACTTTCAAACCTTGCAAAAACAAAAAAAGTTGGCTAAAAATGAGGTCTCTGCAATTTTTGATTGTAGTAAATGAGTTATTTTCTACATTTCGTGGAAAAGTGATAGAAATCCAATACGATGATTATGAAAACAAAACGGAAACATTGATATGATCCACTGTATAGGCATTAAAAAATGAGAATGTGTTCAAAAACTCACGTCAATGGCGTGACCCGCACCGCTCAATTCGAGTATCATCTCCAACATAACTCGCTGATATTGGCGGTCCGAAGTCAGAATCTGAAAGATGTACTCGAAGTTGTTTGATGTTTTTTGAACGAGCTGGAAGTGAGAAACCACGCAGGGCAGATTACGTGCGGCGAATAAGTAGTAGGAAAGTTTTGCCGTAATTAATTCCTCTATTGAAAATTCGTGAATTCGCAAACTTTTCCGAATATTTCCGTCCATAGAAGCAGGTTGATAGTAACTTTTTCTCGAATTGGAGCTTATGGAAATAACAATTTGACGTTACCTCAAAAATATCCGGTAGCGAGAATATGCCGTCGTCGTGAAAAGACAACAAAGTTGGCGACAGAAGTCGGGAGGTCGATGTAGATTTGTCGGGCATTATGGAGAATAGTCGAGGAGACATGATGGACAGTTTGTTGGAGGATGAGGAACCCTGAATCAGAAATGAAATAGAGTTATCGCCAATTCTAACTAAACTTTGGCAGCGTCTCTGAGACGAAATTGAACACTTATCGAGAAAAAAGTTTCCTTCAAAATTGTTTTTGCGGAAATTGTGTATTGGACACATGAAAAATAGTTTGTAAGAGACAGAGGAACCATGGAAAATTACGCAAAAACTTAGAACCATGGCTATATTTACAAACTTGGCTTGCATTTGGATTTGAAAACGAAGTTTTCTAGCTCAATCACACAAAATTCAATCAGTTGTCAAATTTTCTTAGCAAACACACTTGTACGTGAATGAATCAATTACTCGAAAACGTATTTGTTTCCATTCTAACCGAAGTTTTATAGAAATTCTATGGCTGCATTTTTTGAACATTTTTAATAAGAAAAAAGTAAAAATTATTGATAACTGACCACAAACTCGTTGATAGTTTGCATCACATTCTGCATGACGTCATTGGGATCGTGTTGGAACGCGGGCTGACGACTATCAATTGGCAACGCGAGGCGCGCGAAAAGCCTGGAATACAAATCAATATGTTTTGTAGTTTGATCTTGGTCCAGTTTTGTAGTTTGACCTGTTCTACATGAATGCGACCGGATGCGATCAGGTTCTAACTGGACTTTTTCACACTGACACGGTACATTTTGGCTCATCTGCTGTTTGTAGTTTAATCACTCGATTTTCCAGTTTCAATTCCAACTGTCTGATCTGTGCGGAGATCGAACTATAGCTCAGATTTGGTCACAACCTATATATTTTGTTCGAATCAGAAATACTATGTCTATTCAGCTAAGTTAGTCATTACCTGAACGTTACGGAAATGTACCCCTTTTGCGTTTGGGTACCTATTCAACGAACATTTCTGAGTATTTATCAATTATGATTGCTGGTTGTTACCAACTTTTTTGTTTTCCATAACTTCCGTTTAATTTGACAGTTTGTTCGGGCGATATGCCAATTAAATTGAAACTTTTGTGACATAAATGGGTCATACAACTAGTTTTCTCTGCTCTAAAGCGACATTGATCTGTACTTGATGGTCAAATTATGGGCAAACTGGAGAAGCAATTTTCAAGTTAAAAGTAAACTTGGCTTAATCAGTTTTCTAGTTATCAAGAAATGTAAACGTTCACGTTCATTTATATCTTTTGACATGATTTTTGAACTGATATTAACTTTTCAAGGAAATGCAACTATTCAACTCACTTTTGATTTTCCGTATTCATCATTTTGTAGTAGGCCTTGACTTGTTCGGCCTTTGCGAAATGGTTTTTGATCAAATCCAACTTTTCCAGGCTCTCGGAAGACTTTTCTTTGCCTGTAAAAAATCAGTACGAATGACAATAATGAAAACATTAAATTATATACATATACTGGAACGAACATGAATAAATGAGGTATTTGTAACAAAATAACTCTAAAATCAAACCTATTATTCGTGTGAAGTACTGCTTGGCGATTGTGGAATAGTCAATGTGCTTGCCAGTGCCACCAAAGTTATCTGAAATTATAACAATGCTCTTTGGAAACAAACTTTCCAACAATTTCGGAATCAAACATACGAAATACGAGGACCGAAACTGTTTCAAGTTGGCAACTATCCCGTATTTTTGTATTTGTTGTTCTTGAAAGAGAAGAACAACCAGATATAGATAAACAAACTCACCCTGAAACTCGTTAACATTCCGTCTGTTCCTTTCTATCTTCCGGAAAATTCTCGGGATTCCCATGAAGTTGGTTCCGTTTGTTTTCGGTCTCAACCGGATACTTCTCTGATCATCTCGTCCCTCCACTTCTTTTCTCGTCTCTGGTCTTCTCTGACTCTCTACTGGCTCTGGTTCCGGCACAGTCTCTGGTCTTCTCGGTATCTGTTCTCGTTTCTTCATTTTCTCCTTCATTTTTCTTCTCTCTTCTTCGAGGTAAATTTCCCAGGCATCCGTTATTGCGTCTCTTTTCACTCTTGTCTCTATCCTTTCTTTTCTTTTGTGCAGAATCTGTGATTTTATGGGATTCCTCACTTTTCCTCTCCTTTTACTATAGTAAAACGACGTTTTCCCCACATTTTCTTGTTTTCGATAGATTGTTTGTCCAGTACTGTACGATGGTGTTTTCTTCATATTGACCATGAACATAGGTGGCCTCCCGGCGTCTCTCAGGTTCGCAGGCTCTCTCGCTCTTGATTTCTCTGCGTCTCGCAGTTTCGCAGCCTCTCTCGCGCGGTCTCTCGCATCGAACACTTTCACCGCACACTTGGCCAATGATACAGTATTTTTGGAGTCTTTTTCGCACTGGTTGTAGACGATTTCTTCGATGCGAGACACTTTTGTGAGGGAGAAACGGGCGGTTGCCTGGAAAACAAATATATAGTGGAGATGGTGACCTGATCAGCTGTGTTTGTAGTTTGAACCCACGATTATGCAGTCGATGCAAATCAGACTACATATATGATAGGGTCACTAATGACCGGTCAATGTAATTCAGACCAAACTCAAGTTAGAATAGCGTTCAATTAAGGTTTAGGTCAGCTTGAAGCAATTTTGAAATGTCATGTTTAAAATAAATTCGGAACAAGTTCAAGTTTGAACAAATTTTCAATCCGGGTTCAAATCTTTTTGTTGAGTCATGATCTCAAAGTGATATTAACATTTACTGCGTAGTTCTTCCAGGTCTAAAAAGTGAAGCATTGACTACAAAATAGAATGAAGAGACATGGTTAGTTTGTGGTGAGATGCGCATTCTCTTGTTGGCGCTGAACAACCAGAACACATACATACGATTCGTGCACAGCGTTGCGGTAAGCTCAGTTGGTATGGTGGTGAGCGTTCGCCCTCCCGAACTTTTGGGCCCGGTTCAGGTCTCACATGAGTCGGATATTTTGTAAATTTGGCACGAAGTTCAGAGCCTTGCAAAGAGTTCAATCAAAAAATGTAGGAATTAAACCGTAGAAATTAGAGAATATTCGAAAATACCTTGATGAGTCCACGTAGACTGGCGGTCTGCCAAAGTTCTCGCAACCTTTTCTTGTTCAACTCGAAAACCTTGGACTCGTTCCGTTCTTGCATCAGGGAGGCCTCACAACAAACAAAAACTGAAAAAAATTAAAATGTTTTTTCAAATTTCCAAATTCACACGTAATACGATTTAATCGTTTATTGATACAATGGTTGTAGTCCTAATCAATCCTACGTCAACTGTGTTATTGAATTGAACAGAAAAATTTGAACAAAAGCTCGAAAATTGTTATAAATCAAGATCGAGTCGGAAATAATGTGTGGTCTAGTAAGTGTAATCTCATTTTATTGTTTAACAGTCGTTCGTGAGTTCTGTTCGGTATTTAAATTTCCGTGCAGTGAACTTTTTCTTACTGTATATCATATTGAACACACTTATTGCGCGCATCATTTTGTATAGGAGTATAGGCGCCACAAAACGAATGAGGCACAGCGAAATAATTGCATCACCGGGTGGTGCGTATTGAATGTTATTTACGGAATAACTGTGATACAATAATCGTATCTCAGAACCAATGATTCAGAATACGCTATGCCGTTTTCAGTGACTTTTTAAAAATTACCCTTTTTTCTCCTTTTCAAACACGCTTACACACGTTTTCACGTGCAATTTGTTTCGAACAAGTTTTGTTCGGCAAACCAACAAGATGTTTCATCTTATTCACTAAGAAGGAAAAATAACTCACCGGTTGCTAATAGTATAAAAAGAAGAGTCCCATGTATTTTCATCACCATCCATGAATTCTCTTTCACGTTCAGTTTGAATAAAGATTTCTGGAAACAAAAGTAAAACGAAAAAAGCCAAAGTGTTAGCAACCAAAAACATTAAATAAATTGCTTAGCAAAATGTTCTAAATTATGCGTAACAAACGTCTAAAAGATTTTGTGAGCTTACACAAAGTTACATCAATGTTTCCTTAGAAATCGAACGAAGCAGTGAATGAATTACAATTCTAATGGTTCACAAACATGGTTTATATGGCACTCGAAGGCTCAAAAAATCAGAATTCGGATCCAGCGCTCATTAAATGAGGATGAACTCTTGAAAAAAGTGCATACCAGAGATCGACTCAGGTTTTGTACGAAAATATCAGATTAGTGGGGGAAGTGGAACTGTGGCCAGTGATGTGTAAATACACGTTTTCCATATGAAAAACAATCATAAAAAGTTCAGTTTTTCTCGAAATGGAGCGAAAAGTGATCGGCTCACAGAAAAGTACAGTAACTTGAAAGTGAAGCAAACTACTCATTTTGTACAACCATAATCGATGTTAAAACTTCACGTTTTCTATAGTCTATGTGAACACTGGGTTGAAAAGTTCTCATTATCATTAGGAACAACTCTTAGGGTGAAAATTGTTGTCAACATTCAATAAGTTGGGTGTACTACTGATCTTTCTCTGAGCAGCAGGAAACGTAGAATATTCCTGAAAAGAATTTTCTCCGCGTTAAACTAGCAAACAGTGTAATCGTATTAGAGAAATGTGTGAAAAGGGTAGAGTTTCGCGGTTTCAATAGGCCATTCGGAGATTATCATCTACCGAGGCGAACGGCGGTTCGAGGGCTAATTGAACCGAAATCAGGTTTGGCCAGTTTTACTGGTAGTGAATATTTGAGTGAAATGTTACGTTCACCTGTTTCCGGAAATCAAATACTTATTCTCTGAGTATGAAAATGAACTTTATCTAGCATTGCTCAGATCATATGAGTTTATGATCATATGAGTTTATGATCGGAAGTGCGGGAAGAAGTTGGAAATTTTACTTCGAATTCAATGATAAAGGTTTTAGTGGCTCTTCTAAACACATGACTTTATCTTACGCACATCTCACGTAACGTTAAAACGTTCTCAAATTACAGTTTGGATTTGACTCTTGTAGTGTCAAACCAAAATGTAGTTTTGCAGATTTTGCGATTTTGTAATACCACCGGTTTTGAATAAGGTTTCAATTTATTTTCACCGGTGTTCACCTGTATCGCTACAGAATACCACAAATATGTTCATTGAAGCATTTCAAAACTATTTGAGAAAATTGTCATTCAACAAAAACAAAATATCGACACCACGTATAATACACACATGGACATGTTTGACTCACCTCACGTGAGATTGATGTAATATAAAGTATAAAGTCTTTTTAACTCCTACAGAGACTCCTACAATAGACATACGGAACTTGGTTCAGGCTGTCGTAAAAGTTTGCAACTTCATTCTGACTTCTCATTTGCGTGAAAGAGAATACGTGAAAAAGTGTGTTCAAAAAGAACAGTCTTCGTAAAATTCGAATTTACCGTTAGTCAGTTGCACAGCCACGTGAAACATGTGAAACACAGCAGAACTCAAAAAAGTGCAATGACAATGTGCACGATACTTTATTAGAATGCTTACTTTACATGACTATTCAATCTACTTTTAGATATCTACTGTAAGAGTCTCAGAAGGAGTGATGTAGACTATACCTATAACGTTATCAATTCAATGTCATCGAGTCCAAATTGTATCGTTAGCCCCGCCCCGTTTTTCCTCCTAGTAAAAAGCCGGTTTTACTATGCAGCGGAGGGCACGTATCATACGCTTGGAATGGTTAGGTCAACCAGACTGGTTCCCAATAACATATGTGATCAGAAGATTGACATTCGTTATGACAGATGTCAGATATGCAGGTCAATTGGGGTTGATCAGACATGCGTTGTAGTTTGGCCTCGGTACACATCAAAAACCCGAATCGCTAGACAATCAAGCTAAAAAGCATTGAAATCAAACGAAAACAGAAACATTCCCTAAAAATGTTGGATTAATAGGGTTCTGAGCCGACAGGTTTCCAATATAATATATGTGATCTGAATTGTAGTTTGGTCCTGAGACAGAACTGACCATTTCTCTGAAACGGGTTTCAGAGAAGAATAGGTAACTTTGAAAAATAAAAGAATGTACAGATTATGATTCTTCTTCAAATTTTTGTGTGTTTCCATTTAGCTTCAGTATAATTGAGCGGTTTCCCAGGCAGGTGTGCACTTAGCGAAAAACGCAGTTGGCGAAAAACGCTGTCATAAATTACAAAAAAATCAGTGGGGAAAAATATATAGACTATTTCATTGAAAGATAAAAGTAAAATAGAGTAGAAAGGAATTGTCATTCAACCAGAGCTTTCAAACAAATGTATACAAACTCAAAAGAAATCCAATCGAAAAGTATACGGAATGTAAAATCATAAAAGTATGAGAAAAAAAAAGCTGTTTGAGCCATTTGCAAACGGATTGTCTCTTTGACCCTCGATCCATGTGATAATTTCTTTGCGTTCCTTTTTTTACATAATCTCTCCCATATTCTAACCATTTGGACGTATTATTATGTCTATATTGGTAATGTGGCGCCTCTTTTTGTTCATAGCACTGGTTTAGGAAGTGGAACAAATATTTTGTAGTTTTACATTTCCTGATACATAATAGGTATTGCAAATGAGGAAAACACCAAAGGATCAAACTACAAACACATATCATACCAGTTGGTTCATTTTGGGTAAATCCGGAAATTCTGCTGTGTTTGAAGATCAAATCACAGCTACTTTATCATTCTTCCAAAGTGTAAGTTTGAAGAAACGTTTAGGGTTCAACAGAGTTGTGCTGTATTTCGAGATCGAACTACACTTCGATACCGGTTTGACAATTCTCTCTCTTCCTAACTTGTGAGCCTCGAAGAATGTAAGTTTAGTGATCACGTTTGCGGGTAGAGACGTGCTACTATGGACTTCGATCTCTAAATATTTCGTTAATTCGGGTAATTTTTCTCGAAAGTTTACGTCCTGAAAATACGTCCTTCGCCCTACAAATACGTATTCCGTTACGAAAAGTGGATTTTCGCCCCAAAAGTGGCCTTTACGTCCTAAAAAGTGGGCCGCCCTATTTTTTCGCCCCCAAGATCCAGGCCCCATGTGTTCTTACTAATAATTTAACGTAATTCATTCTCTCTAATTCTGAGCTTTCATTCTAATTACATATTTTGTTTGCATCATCTCCAACTACGAACACCATTTCGCGTGGCAAAATTGATTGTTTTACGATACTTCGTGATTGATGAAGAAAAATGTTTGATAACGAAATAATCGCTGACCGAATTCTATAGTTCTATTCCAGATAGTAGTTTTAAGTCTTTAAGCACTTAAGCCCCACTTCTGTGGTTCTACTGTTTGATTAGAACAGCGAAGGGGCTACTCTGGGGTTATATCTATCTCCATTTCTCTCCCTCTTCTTTCCCTTTTTCTGTATTTCTCTCTCTCTCTCTATCTATCTCACCCTCTCTATCACTCGTCTCTTTCATCTCTTTCCTTATCTTGCTAATTTCAAACTGAAATTACCGGTTAAGTACACTATTTATTCACATTTTGACCCGACCGGAGTAGTTTTTTGTTGCAGCACTTTTTTTTACTGAAGTATTCTACACTTGAAAAACTGTGTTTTACTCTTGTTCTCATTTTTCCGCTTCTCATTTGCAATGTAAAGACTAGAATACAATATTTAACACAAGATTTCAGAAGGTGCATAAGCCAAATGATTCATCACGAGAGAAATGTATTTGGTGGAAACGCATTGTTCCCCTCCCATTAATGAATAAAATAATGTTAAGTGGAAAAATGAAATTTTCAGCTCCTTCATTCTTCCATATAATGTTGTTGATATTATTGATTTCACTTGTTCCCGCTGTCTGGTCTCAATCTCAATGTAATTATACGGCGGACGTTTATTTTGTAAAAACTAACCGGTAAGTTTATATGCATCCGGTTTATGAACAGCGTGCGACATTTTTTTTTCAAAGAAATCATGGGTTTTCAGAAAGTTCCATGAATGTGGTGAGATAGGAATTAACTAACCTTGTACAGAAATAGTGTGTACAGAAATTTGTTTTTTTTATGTGGCCTTCTCAAATGTTTGGTCAATATTTCGGTTACCTTCGCGGTACAGTTTCTCAATTCTGTGATTTTACTGTTTACATCTTCGTTCTCGCGATAATTCTCTAAATACATTTTTCATTTCAAAAAAGGACGATTATGTGGTCCAATCGAAACAGTTCAGTCCTTTAAACTGCAATACATTTTTCAATTGCAGTTTAAAGGACCGTTGGCACGGGATCAGTCCACATTATCGTTAAAAATCATTAAAAACACTCAGTCAATCAGGAACTGAATATACACGTAGGGGTGCAAAAACGACATGTTTATCCTTATCAGTTCTACCAGTTTCTGCTCTACTTTGAAATCACGTGGAAAGGAAACAACCAAATTTGAAATAGTAAGCAAATATAAATGTATAAAGAAACATTTTTTACAGATGTTACAATTTCAATGTTCGTCGTTTGGCTTGGAACAACGCATTGATTTTCTGTCAAAACATCAACTATGATTTGGTCAGTATTCATAGTGAAGAGGAGAATACCTTCATAATAGGTGGGTATATAGAATGAAGTAGAGTTTTTTCATATAAAATTAACATCATTCGTCTAAAAACATGTTTTTTTAGTTCTGTCTGTGTTTCTATCTTATAAAAGCATACACTGTTTCCTACGACCGATAAGGATAAAATAATGTGATCGCTCAAACAAAAAAACACAGATGTTTTGACCTCTGCTCTGCTTTGCCATGTCTACACTTTGATCCAAATGTTTTCTGAGTACGTATGCTACAAGGTCCCGGTATCGTCCTCCCGTCCTGCGTCTCTTGCTCTGCCTCACTATTTCTTGTCTCTTACATCCCGGCGGGATGTAAGAGTGGAGAAATAGCGTATGTTAAAGGAGACGCAGGATTGGATAAAGATGCCGGGATATTCTAGCATACGTACTCTGGGCTAAATTCAAAATAGATTATGTGGTATGAAACTACAACTGAAATGTGTTCAGTTCTCATAAAACTTCAAAACATTGTATTTGTGTGTAAATCCCAGGTCAATTCACAGAAAACGCCCGTAAAAAGTTGAAAAAAGACCGTTTTGGACGCGATCTATTTTTCTGGGCCGGAGGTAACAGACTACAGGAAACTCTAACTTACAATTGGTCCGACGGGAGTAGTTTCAACTATGAACACTGGGAGGACGGTGGGTTAAAGGAGACCCGAACACAACTTGAGCAGAGCTTTTGTTTCGGGCTGATTTCAACTGTATTGAGATGAGAGAGCACAAATAACTCGTATATTAGTTTGACGTGACATTCACATGACAATGCCGCGCGACACGCAACGCGTCCAATCAAAAGTAGGATGCAGCAGTTTTACGAGAAACTATGTTGCTCTCTGGTCTCCTTTAAGCTCCTACAAGGAGTTATAGTTCTCGCCAACTCTAGCACCTCTAAACACAGTACCCATCTCATCATTAATCAATGTGGACAGCGCACGATCAATTCTGTTAGGGTCAATTTTTGATAATTCGATAATATTGAGGTCAATTGACTCAATTCAATTGTCAATTGGTGTGCTCTAAGGAATTTCCCAAAAAAGTCATATTTTGTTTCAATTGTGCAGTACCGTGAAAAAGCATTTCAAACAATAAGCCCGAATAGAGTAAAATTACTTAACATTTTTTTCTATATCCAAGTTTTCTCGAGTCATTCGCGTATCTTTGATCTAACTGGTCAACTTCGGCCATCCTTTGTTTTGTTTGGTTTTGATTCTAGTTCCATAACGAGAAATTTCCAAAATAAATGTTGTAAACACAGCTAAAAGATATGAATGGGCATTGCAATAGCCATTAAAGAGTGTCCGCCGTTCTGGTTTTATGAACAACTATAATTAAAATTACGAGATAAAAATAAAGAGATGTTCAGGTCAACCCGTGAAAGACAACATGTACGTGGAAATCAATACTTCAAAGTGGAACACCTATGATGATTACGAGGCAATGTACGTGAGAAAAGTTCGATTGCGTACTCTTCCCTTTTGAGCCTTTTCCTTCCAACCGTTTTTCGAAGAGTACAGTCTGCGAAGAGAGGGCCGTTGCACAACAGTACAACGTTGTCTTCTTACAATCACCCCCCTTCCATTCTTTACGACAAAATGAGACCCGGATAATATACACAACCGGACTTCTTTAAAGAAGGGCGATTATGTGGTCCAATCGCAACGGTTCAGTCCTTTGAACTGCAATACATTTTTAATTGCAGTTTAAAGGACCGTTGGCACGAAATTGGTCCCCATTATGGTCCGTCTTTAACTAAATGTTCTTATTTTGTACTCTAAAATATGAAATTTCGAATAGAACTTGATTTTAGTCGGGTCCTCAACAGCTTCCAGTACCTGGTAATGTGTTTTTCAGGCAGTTCGTATGCGGCGGACCATCCTTGGTCCCGGCACCCACAGGCTTATATACAACTGGTGAAACCACACCAGTTATGACAACGCAACAAGTCACGACTACTCCACTGCCACCAACTACAACCAGATTGAGTCCGAAAACAATGAATATTGGTGAGTCAGGACAGATACTTTTGTATTACAAAATACTGAAAAATGAGTCAAACAAACATACCCATTATATAAATACCATCAAAAACACTAATACACATGGGCGAAACATCCAAAAGTCTACGAACTAATAGTCTGGAAGTTGAAGTGCAATGGATAGGGTTATTTCAGTTTTTTGACTGTTGTGACATCTTCTTTTGGTACACCCAAGTTTTGTTTTCATTCGGATTTATTTATGCGAGGGTTTATAGTTCACTACAGGAAAATATCAAATAATTGTTGTAGTCTACATCTTAACAGTATCTTGACATACGCCTTTCTATGCAATGCTGAATCGTTCCGCGTCGCGTGTTTCATCGGGTCGTCAGCTGTGTCTTTGTTGATGATGATAAATATGATTCAGATGTGACTTTGAATTGTGAAATAACAATAATTTACACCATTTCAGAATATGTGATCTTTTTGACGTGTATCGGTGTAGCGTTTGCGAGAGCTTACATGTTGTGAGCTGAAAGTTACAAGGTCTAGTTTTAATTTCAGTTTTTGGGTCCAGAACAAGAAGAACCATCACAATTCTGAGATCGTAGAAGGAGATGTGCACTCAAAACAGGATGTGTTGAACATGTCTTGAGTGATTGCAATTTTGACTAAGTGGGAATATCGTAAATCAACAGTTTTTATTAGGTGTACACTTCAAAAACAATTTTTCTCGAAAAGTTGACAGTTCATCGTAGATGTACAGCCAATTTTTATATAGAAAATAAACAAAATTTAAACTTCCTCATTAAAACTTTTCAGGTGAAGAAATAACGGATCTCAGAAGTTTGCATGTAAATTTGAAAGCAAATGGTCGAACGAGCTTGCCGTGAATTCTGAATGTTCTTTTTGAATGAAATTTTCTTTTTCCACAATCACAGAAAATGATTGTTTTCTAACGCAAAACTCTTTTCTTGCTGTGTTTTTCGGAACTCGAGAATTTGAACTAGTTTATAAACGCAAGCACTGTACACCGTTCGCTCACGACCGACAGCGTAAGTGTGAAACACTGGTGTGCGTTGAAATAAATCTACAAGTTTGATATGGTCCTCCCACATCAGTAGTTTACTGGTTTTGTGTTCTGTTCAACTTAAATATATTTCAGTTTATTGACATGCACTGAAACAATACACAATGTATTCTGTGCAAATCAACTTCATTCGAATCTTAGTGATTCACTGGTTTTTTGCACACGTAGATCCTCATTTTGGTGCCGCAGTCGGCCGTTTGCCAGTTCAATTGTTCACTGTCCTGCGCGATCTGGAAATCGTATAGTTTACCAAAGGCATTTGTTTTCTTAGATATGAAACAAAACAAACTATAGAAGTGTTCCATCACTGTAGAAGTGCAAAGCGGAAAAGAAGGTCTTCGCTCTGATTTGCGTAATAAATCATCATCAAAACGAAATGATCCTAAAGATCCCAGGAAAACATACAGCGAAACCATCGATGAATCATACAAACACAGCAGAAATCTACAAAACAGGATTCAGCATGGATTTTACGTATATTTGCTGTTTTGATTTTCGTTTTCTGCACTTGACGTTTTTAGAGTCTCTCGCGGTCTTTCACAGATATTCCGCAGTTTTCTCGGATACTTGATTAAAGATTTACTATTTTGTTCTATTTGCTTCATGTATTTTCCAATACTAACCGTAACGCATTTCTGGGTGTAAGTGTTAACTGGTTCTCTTGGGGCCCAGTTAATGAAATCGATACGGGATCCGTCACTCCATCTCCATAAACCGGCTGAAAACTTTCTTTTAAAAGGTCGTATCTGCACCTCTAGTGTGAGCCAAATTTATAAAATATCCGCCTTATGCTAACCACTATGCCAACTTGGCGTGTAGCATCTTGCCGGACAAATGATATACGTGTATTCTTCACAACACAGAGTGAAAAATCCAGTACACCCCCTCTTTCTTCGAGCGACAATTATACATTTATCACATTCGTTCAGAAAAGATCAATTCAATCAGGAACCGAGTCACAATAAGTTTCAAGAATGCACTTCCTTTGTTAGAGAACGGAAATATTCGAAATTTGTGGCTTGGGAACAACAACATCGTTCACGAAAAAAGTAAAAATAATTAAAAATCCAGACAATATTGATTTATAACATGACCTACATTCATAGTTTAGTCCGATCCACGTCTGTTGATCTACGTTTGTTGCTGTCATGCCAGTCTGTGTTAGACCTAAAATGTTCATTTCAACCTCAACAAACAAAATCTTTGCTCAGGTGGCATACGGTTATAAATTTTCAATAACAACGTTTTCCAGATTGGTTTAATATGACAGAAGACTTCTTAACTCACGAAAAGATGGGAAGTTTGCCTAGTTCAGGAGTGAAATTCATGTTGTAGAGCGGTATCCTAGCCATTTTGAGTAAATCTACACGCGACTGATTCTGATGTGGTTACTGCATCAACTGTAATTACATGTGTGATTACATACCACGTCAGATTCTCTGACTTGCTTTGTTTGGAGAGAAAAAATAGGTTTTCTTGTATTTTGTTTTGTTGAAATCCATTCATCACGTACGTAATCTTGGTTTAATCGTTGTTGATGGAATTCTACATGGATAATGAACCACTAACTTCCCAATCTAATAGTTGAATGAACTTACGCGCGACAAACGCGTTCTCCCCATAACTGTGAATTGATACCAACTCGGCTCCAATTTCGCGACACAGAAATTTGGCACTGTCCCAATTCGAAGCGAACAGAGTCTGAAATTGAGTTTGAGATCAAGTTTTGCCAGTAAACATTTGCCGAACCTTTTTCGCTATGCAGTACTACATTTTCATTGAGGGCTCAGCAACAGGTATAAAGAGAAAATGAACGATTGCACGGACTATCTTCATCTCACGCTCCTTCCTTCATTTGCGTCGTTACTTTTTCCTGTAGAAACATTCAATACCGTGAAGTTGAGAACTTCGGCAGTATTTATTCATCTGTTCAATGTGTAATACTTGTAACATATTCATTTCTTACCGAATAACACGCCGACTGCTCATCAAAATACGTCCATCCACTTTGGCAAGTATTGCAAGCTGTAAATAGTTTTTCAGAGCTGCACTTATCTATGTCTATTACTACACTATAAAATTTGACACAGTCGTACGCTTAATTGTTCTGAAAACGCAAGTTCCCGAAATGAGAAGAAAAAATATGTTCACTCCAGTTATATGGTGTTAAAACAGTAGTTTAGCCTCTATAGCCGTCGCCAACAGAAAGGCGGGAGGTTACTGTGAAACTTTTTGCTGTGTCCGAACACATGTCTTCGATTTCAAAGCCTGTCGGTTATATGCTCTCTTAGCTTAGTGGTTAGCGCCCAGCTACGAATCATTTGCTCGCAGGTTCGATTCTGGTGAAGGTCAAAAATTCATACATTGGCACTCCCGGGACAGACATTGAGAGTCACCTTTCTCTACAGTAATCCGTCGAATATTCAGGAGGCCTTTGCTTATTAATATGTCATTTTTTCGTTTGAAACTTCCACAGTTTGTAATAGTAAAGAGTAAAGTTGCAGAAGATAATACCACAAACTAGAGAAAATCCACGATCGCCCATCTACCTAAATTTGACCCGTAAGTTTGCGCATGTTACTGTGAAGGGTCATAAGTGTGGTGGAACAAACTCACTTGTCGATGGTGTGGTCCAATCTCCCCATCCGGGTGTACTTGTAGTGTATTGGTACGGCCAGTTATTTTGGGTGGATCCCGGGTAGTAAGGATAATCAGAAGTTGTTTGTTCCGAAGTATAGTAGGGCCAGTTGTATCGAGTAGCTTTAGGGTAGTCAGGGCTTGGTGCTTCCGGAGTACTGGGGGTCATAGGCTCTGGGGAGGTAGGATAGTTCCAGCTGTCCTCTGTGGTTCCGAGGTTTGTTGCGCCGTTGTTATATGGCCACGTACTTTGAGTATAGTCGTGGGTAAAACTCTGAAGATAGAAAACACAGTTTTATACATGCTTGTGAAAACGTTCGTTATGAGCTTGAAACTTCTAGACAATCTTAATTAACTATCATTTTTTAGTTATTGTTGGTGTAGAGTATCCGGATAGTCACGGCCGAGGTAATGCTCACATAAAAATGCCGTTATCAGATAGTCGAAAGAATTATTCATGATTATCACGGTATTGGACTACACTGATATGTTCATGTTTCTGCAAATAATGACAGAACCTAGCCGCTGAGTAGTGTGTAGATCAAAAATTACCTTATTTCGAAAAGCGGTTCCTTTTCATAAATCTACTTCACGATTCATGTCAGTTTGGTAAACACTACATTTAAATTATGCTTGGCGAGTTTGTTGCCTGAAGGTATACAATTAACAAAACTCACTGAAGGATTTCCTTGGCAAATGAAGTTTCTGTAATGAAATCGAATTTATGTGCCAAGCTACACCTTTGTGAGTCATCGTTCTACTATTGAATTCGTTCAATGGATAGCAGATTCATGCTACGCATCTAGCGTGTTAGCCGTTATAGTTCCGGTCATTCCTACTGAGACCTGGTAGCGTGCCAATGAACATTTCAGGGTACTTTTCACCACTTTGTAGGTGTTCGAAAAACTGCCAATCTCTGTTAGCAGTTGCAGTTTCCGGAATACATGTGTTTGCTTCAAGAAATACTCAGAACGATTGGCGCCAATTTTCTTCGATTGGCCAGCTACAAAAGCGAGAGAGTGTGCAGGTCAATGAGGCTGCAGACATCTGGGTCTCTCTGACCTGCACACTCTCTCGCTCAGAAAATAAAAAAGTGGCTGGCCAATTGGCTGGGGATTGTCTGAGTAGTATTCCGAAGATTTTGGCACGTTGCCACTGAGTCTCAGTGGGAATGAAAGGAACCATAGAAGATCTGTTTGTAGTCTGGTCCCTTCATATTTTGCTCGAAACGTGGAAACTGGGCTGTACATGTAGGTCGAAGGCACATGTCACTGTCGAAACCACTGTATTTGAACCATTTGCCGATTGCAATATGATTGAAAGGTAGAAGGATGTGAACTAACAGACTTCTCCCCTCATTCGACGTGTACCAATATCCACTGGTAACATCTACAATCATCGTATCGTAGAGCGGTTCTCCTGCAAATGCGGTTGACCTTCTTTTACTATGAGTTTTGCTCGACGAGTGAGCTATTTTCCAAGTCACGTAACAGCGCTCACTCAGAGTAAATTTGCCAATTTTCTTCACTTGAACATTTGAAACGGCCATTTTCTAGCCTGAAACGGTACGTTGAGCTCCCAAAGAACCGAAGGGGTAGAGATTGTTGATATTCAGTGTGCCCTCAATACTCTTTTGGCAAAAATAATCACTGTTGTTTGGACTTTTGTGTTCTTCTTGATCAATCTCGGATACTAAGGTAGAAACGCAGCCCCACAGCTCTTTCTCGTAGACTGGGAAAAAGGTGAATGATAATATACCCCTACTAAAGTTTATGGTCAAATTGAACACAGCCAAAACGTACCCCGACCTCACTGTGAATTTGCTCACGTTTCTTTTTTTTCATAGGTTCACCACGTTCTTTTCTTGTGAAGTTAGCTGTAGTAAGTTTCGGGTTCAATAATACATTTGTGCGAAACTCACCGAAATTCCAATTGTGGTAATTCCATGAAGTTCCATCGGACCATCTGAATTGATCATAGTGTCTACTGCCGCCAGTGTAGAAAGTACACTCATTCTGGCAGTAACCGTAGAACTTCTGCTCCGCGTACTCTGAAAAACACCAGTTATGGCAACCCGTATATTAAAAAACAACACAACTAATGTTCTATTCATATACTCTACCACTAAAAAAGCAAAAAAAAGATCCACAAAATCACAAAAAACAACACCACTTATATTTTTTCCACATATTCTACCACTGAGAAAAAAAGAGAAATATCCACAAATGAAAGTAGGGGTGAGTTTGCGGAGTTTGCTATTTCGAGAGGGACAACGGTATTTGTTGTCTTTTTCTTTTGTGTTTTTACTTCGAGTTTGTTCTAAGGAAATCAAAATACAACACAGATATGAACACACCTATCAGCAGTTTATTCTGAGCCTCGTTGTGGATGCTGACCAGGTTATATCCGATATTGGTACAGTATCTTTCGGCGGCTTCCACTCCCACCACCAAGTCGGGAAAATGGTAACATCTGAAAACGTTAAAATTGTGGTTCTTGTGGTTCACACCAAAACATGACATGTTTATGTTTATGCACGATTTATATTAACATTCCAAAACATTAGGTTATAAGAGAAACTAGGAGATTAAAATTATTATACAAAACCACGTTGCATATAAACAAGCTCATATTTTGTATAAACAAGCTCAACTAACTGTTGATATCATAATATCATGATTTTTGCTGTTCTTTGGTTAAACCTGTGCATTTTTTCTTGTTAAAGTCGAACTCAAAACTTGACTCGACTCGAAAACTCGAAAACGTTCGAGTCGAGTCGAACTCGATACTCGGAAACTCGATTTTTCGCCGAACTCAAAAACTCGAAATGTTGAACTCGATGAACAACCCTACTGCACACTCTCTTGTTCCTTACAAATGTAGAAAACGCCTCAAACCTGTTCATATTCTGGTCATACACATCACCACTGTATTCACACATCTGAGCCTTCACTAAAGCGGGTAACATCAATAATATCACCCAGCTCATCATTGAAACCCTGGAAAGCAATTGAACGATTAGTTGAGAACTGAACACTGCTCCACTGCAAATAGCGAATATGTCGACAGATTGAAGAAAATGTACGGTTGTGATTTTTTAAAACTTTGAATAGAAGTTGGGAGAAAGCAGTTGATATCGCTGGAAACGTGTGCGGAACATGGGAAATAATGTGAAACGCTTGCACATTCCATAACATGCATAAATACCATAGTGTTAAAGTTACATAATACAAAAAAAATTGGTAATACACAAGGCAATCAAGATTAGTTTCTAATGTTGCAATGTTTCGGTGGTATGAGATTCGTAAAATGGTTTATCAGTGAAAATTAGAGATAAAAACGTGGTTTCTCGTCGAATTGTTTGCTTTATCTTAGAAAATTGCAAACACGCTACCGAAACCATAAACGAATTTTTTCCCTTAGCTCAAAAAACGACCCAACCTTTTCGTCATGAATCTCTAATTTGTTTTATGCCAACGAAACATTCACATGAACACATTGATTCAAAAACATATGAAAAATGTATGATGAGAAAATTGTTCGTGAACATTCACCAACAGTAATTGCACCTTCCGTTTGAACTCACGGATTGAGTGAATTCTAAGGTTTGGGGAAAAATTGCCCAGAAATTCCTGAGAACGCATCCGAAATTTCAATCGTCGTCGCTAAACGAGACTAGAAGTATAGTTCGTTTCAACCATCGATAGCAGCCAGTTACAGTAGATTTTAGTGGGCGGAGTCCATTGTGTTGGAAAGTTTCCAACAGCGATCAGACTAATCAAAATTGTGCACCAGCTGGGTAGTGAACTCAGCTGTGATGGCTGGTGCGGCGCCCACAAGCAGCCGGCCATCTAAACATGGTGGCCCTAACTAAGAATAGTGATATCCGACCATCTTTTCTGGCTGTTTTTCAATGCACATTTTATCGCACAAAAAGTTGTTTGAATTACTCCCCGATCATGTGGCAATCTTTTGAAAACAAAAAAGTTGCAAAAATCCTAAAATAACCAGTTTTTGAATTTTCATTTGCAATAAAAAGACTGGCAAGCTGCCAGATCAATCGACTGCAATGTAGGGTGCGCTCGGCCATCATGGCTGACTGCTATCGATGGGTGAAACGAACTATAGAGCAAATGCGATTTTGACATGTAATATAACTATTTCATTCCAACTTCGTTCCATCAAAATCTAACGAAATGATTCGACCAATTTTCAATAAAAAAGTTCAATTAGTTGTTCCTGAATACATTTTGTAAAAACTATTCTGCGCAGCACCTTGCGCTGCACGGAATTCACGTACTGAAAGTAGAGAATAAGCCCGATTTGCTTCTTTTTCGTTTTTGCATTAGTTCAATGTTCTACCGACGATTTTGGTGGATCATTCTCTTTCAAGTTTTTCTCAAACAGTAGCATGCAACTTTCAATAGCTTTGAGCCATGCGTGAAAGCAATGTCTGCGAATCATTAGTATTACCGTTTTTCTATAATTTCGCCACCCACTAAGAATGAAAACGCGACGGTGTCATTGGTCACGCGATCATTAAGCCCAAAAAGTCATATAACGTGAGACTTTGTCATCATGAAAACTTGTCTAAGCGATCCTAGTTCTCTTATCATAACTTTCTGTATTGTGCTGCATTCACAATGAACAACAGCTTCAATTTCTTTCCTTCATTTCCATGTTCTTGAACGCAGTATCCGCTTCCATTGCGAAACAGTACAACGCTTCTTATTTTAGAATGTGCACTTTGTTCTAGAACTTCATTCACAATTCAATTTGAATGGTCATCATCAAAATCTTCTGAATCTCAGTAGTCTTTGGTCGATTGTCTGTACATACTGAATAAGTCAACTAATTTTCTCAATCATGTTAGTTCACATAGTGAGTTACGCAGAGCAGGCGACGTAGCAAACCCCACAAAAATTCATGAGATCACCTCATGAGCTATTAGCACGAGCTTCTCATGAGATTCTATTGATTGGTATGCTACAACATTGAGAGTTTACGAGTAGCTCATGAGGTAGCTCATGAGAAACTCATATGAGCTTCTCATGAGGTTGGACGGTTTGCTACGCCGCCAAGTCTCACTCATTTGTTATGATTCACGTAATGACATACGTAACAACCAATTTCCTTCGTACATGGTATCATCCTTTGTTTTTAATGTAAATAGATTTTCTAAATTCAAAAAAGATATTCAACCATCGGTGAAGAAACTTTGAATCAATGCATTTCCATGTTCTCATAACATTCTTATGAGTACTAGTTGTTTTCCTTTAATTGTGCGGTTATATGTGCATTCGACTCAGTTCAGAACCACATAATTTCGGAAAATATGACTCAATGAATGTTGTATACAGTGTTTGTTTTGACCGAACTCATAATGACTCACTGGTTTTTTTGCATTTGGCAGCAGCGAGCATACATCATACCTTCAGTACAGATTTGTTTTGAGTTGTTTTCATTATCAATTTCCGATTTCCGCGCTTTAATATTTTTGTATCTCACTGCCATTTATTGTGAAACGCAAATAAACCAATAAATGAATCAATTAATCAATCAATCGATGAACAGATCTTGTTCAGAGCTACAGAAATTCATCAATTTAACCAAGATGAACGTTGTCACAAACGCAACCGACTCTTACTATGACGCAGTCGAAATTGTCGCGATGACGTCAGGATCCATCGTCTACCCAATCGGAATCGTACTGAACGCAGTTCTCATCTACCTTAATTGCTCAACTCTCTCCGAATCGTTCCGCACCTACTCAATTATTCTGGTGAACCTATCAGTAACTGGCTGTATTGCGTCTATTTGTGATTTTATGGTACAAGAAAGGTTAGAAAATTGTAAACCTCAGCTATCAATGGGGTGCGGATGTTGTTCGAAACGGAACCCGCGAAGTAGAAAACATTATATTTGATCACGGTGTTTTGGGCATTTTTGGTTGAAAATTGCAGAATGATTAGAATCTCTGCGTCCGTACTTCAAGTATGGACGACGATTCTCACACCGCGATAACGACACTACTACTTTCTTCTTTTTAGCCGCAGAATTTTTTGTCTTTTTGTTCGGGACAACCGATGTTACAATTCAGTTTGTTCATTGGCAGCAGAGTTTTCAGACTAATTACCCGAGGATTTAATATTGTCATCGTCAGCTATGGACCATGTCAGTTGTTCGGTATACGTATCTGCTCAATTCTGTGGGTATAATTAACATTTTGCAGAAACTGGTTACAGTATTAGAACAAGTTATGAACATTTCGGAATACAAACACGTCAAACACCGAAAATGCGGTCAAACACTCATACTCTAGGGGGGGGGGGGTTCTGAATGTGTGAAATTGTTTCGTGAAAGTTTTATCCCCCTAACGCTTTCCGTATCTCTAAAACGTTTCGAAAAAATTGACCGATCAGAGTTAACACAGAAGCTGCTGATTCAATGATATTTTAATAAAAATAGTTGACAAATTTTCAGACATTGTTTGTTGATGAACTGCCATATTCATAACCTGTCAAGTTTGCTGCTGTCCTTTGTTTTTAGATTTGTAATTATGAAAAAGTATACTCCAACCCCCAAGACTGTCGTAATTAGCCTACTGATAATGTACACCCCCACACTATTCCAAATGGTGAGTGCTCTTAGGTGACCTATGAATGAACCAACAAGAACAATAGGCGTCAGCAACTCCGTACGTCGAGCTCAAAGAAGTTCAGGCTTTTGCAAAACATTCAGCAGCACCAGGCGCGAGGCTACGACAAAGTCGGAAAAAACTTTCAATTCACATACGTTTAAGTTTGAATTAATTTGAAAAACAGAAACTCACCCTTCAAGACTTTCAATTCTGGTTTCAGTAACCCACTCGTTTCAGGGCAACTGTACGCGTTCCATTTGGGAATTTCACAATTACCCGGAATTCCTAAACGATTGCCATGCCGAATATCTACTGAAAGACCGGGGACTGATATCCTGCGGACCTTTTTCTGATCTTGGCGTTCTCGTTTCCACACTGTTCATGACTGTACCATGTGTTCCCATTTACATCATGATTATTATACTCAGAAAAAAGACGCTCGCACTTATAACAGTACCGAACATGTCAGAGAACACCAGAAAACAACATAGACAATTCCTACTCGTGAGTTCACGTAATAACACTATCACAGTATTTGTGAAATATGTTCACAAAGTAACTGAGAGAAGCTAGCTCATTTATCAGCGAAATACTGTCAAGGAATTGCAATCTAGGGGCACATTGAAGTAAACCGCTTCTACGCCTCAGCAGTACTTTCGTTACCCATCCAGACAATCTTTTTGTTTTCTGGGGAACCCAAATAAATGTGATCATTCAATCGTGAAACATGCAACTGTTTTGCAGACCTTAACCTATCAAGCTTGCCTTCCCTTGTTGTTGCTAACAACGGTGATAGCATTCACTCTTGGTGTTATGGGCATTGAGAGCGAGGTTCTACAGCATCTAGCCATGGGGTCAGTCACTGATGCTGAGTTTTTTTCCCAGTTCATTGATTGTGTGGCGTATGGTGAATGCAAAAGTCTGTTGCACAATATTTTGGAAAAGGTAAAATAGAAGTTTGCAATTCTTCAGTGCTCAGACATTGATAACTTTCTAGGGCAGTGGGTTTGACTCCGGTGTTCAGTCCAATGATCAGCCTCTACCTAGTCACTCCATACAGAAAGTGGATAGTTCAAAGAATGGGTTTGACCCGGAAAACGACTACTGTGACAATAAAGCATCGGACGCAGAGCCTAACCAGGGCAACAATCCAACTGTAAGAAGCAAGACGACGCACAGATATTTGTTTTGTCTCTTCATTTTTATTTTCTATTCATAGTTTGAATCTGATAGTATTTGAGGCAATCGAAAGTAAATCCCAATGTTTTGTTCCGTTTCCAATTTTGCACGCAATTCCGTGTGCGGTGTCATCAACGGTATCCGAGACAGCAAACAGTAGTAGTTCACGTAAAAACTTGATAATAAAATTGCACATGGCGAGCACTGAACAACATTGAGCACATATTCAATCACATCTCTGCGATTTGTCACTGGAACAAAAAACTTCCAAGTATGTTCTGAGTCTGGATTGTAATTTTTTGTGTCTAGACGTTGTCAAGATAAAATTCAAAATGAACTGAATCAGGTCCTCTCCGAATCACGGCTCGAAAAACTAGTAATCTTCATCAGTGAGCAATAATTACCGAGAACAATGTGTGTTTCTGTGTTTCTCAAGATGGTTTTTATTCCCAGTGTAGTTTTAGTGATTCTCACTGAGACTTGGCAACGTGCCAATGAGCTCGCCAGACTGATCTCAGAACGATAAGCGCCAATTTTCTGCAATTGGCCAGTTACAAAAACGAGAGAGCATGTAGGTCAATGACGCGCAGACCGGCTAAGACAGTCTGCGTCCTTCTGACTTGCACACTCTCTTTCGGCCAATAAAAAAGTGGCTGGTCAATTGGCTGGAATTGTCTGAGAATGACTCAGCAACATTGGCGCCAATTTTTTGCGGTTAGAAAACTACGAAAGCGAGAGACCATGCAGGTCAGCGCGGCCGCAGACAGGCTGAGACAGTCTGCGTCTCAATGATCTGCACACTCTTTCGCCGACGCCGCTACGAAAGTGAATTACTAATTTCAAAACATTGTGTTAGTGCGCAGACAGTTCTTAGCCTATTGGCCAGCCATAATTGTAGCGGTACCGACAAGAGAGTGTGCAGGTCAGATAGACCCAGATGTTTGCGATCTCATTGACCTGCATGTTCTCTCGCTGTTGTAGCTGGCCAGTCGCAAAATAGCGGTAGTCGTTCTGACTACGACATATATTTCTGCGCAAATTATTGATCCCAAATGTGAGACGTGCGATTGATCAAACTACATGGGATAAAGCCTGTATTTTTGAGTCAAGATTCTCTTGTCATTTTTATTTTTCTTGTCTCTTGATTCCATCGTGATTTCATTTTTAACATACGTGAAGAACATATTTTTGAATCTTTCTTTAATGCACATACATTCATTGTATGTTTTCATGAAGATGTTCAGACTAGGCTGGAATCCAGTTCGCTGCGCTGGAGGACAGCATCATTATTTTCGTCCATCTTGGTGAACCTGGACAACACTGTATTTGGAAGTTTCATTCCATATTTTTAGTTTGGTCATGTTGCGTTTCAATCGAAATTCGTAAATATTGGCGTGTTTCGAGATCGAGCTACTATTCAGATATGGGCAATCTGCACAGCATACGTGCTCTACGGATAACCGTACAATTTCATTGAGATTCCCCGAAAGGTGGTACTAACACGACGCAGAGAAATTCGGAACTAATTCCATATAATTTTGCCTAAGGTTCTTCCGGCGGTCTTTTGCTTTTTTCGCGTTCGCACATTTTTTCGAGTCTTCGGTATAACAAATGTTCCGCAAACTCACCAGTGTGGTTTTTGGTTGTCTCTCGCGTATTTCGTTTCTCCCAAATATGCACTGGCCTCATGAATATCAACAACACCGTCCTTGTTCGAATCGAGTTCAGCAAAACGACGTTGGGCTTCCGATTGTGCAACAAAAACTGTAAAAGTTCTTCATGGTTTTCAGTAATCTGTAAAGAAACACTGTTTTCTGGTTGATTCTGTTAGTTTCTAATGAACTTTGACCCACAAGCAATAGAAAACGACTCACTTCACGACAATATTGAATAGAACTGAATAACGTTCCAACTGTGTGAAATTCTTCAGATGATAACTCGTGTTTTTCAAATTCAATAAAGCGCCAATCTGTGACATTTAGTACGATAATTCATTTCGCACTCTACCAGCGAATCTCTACAGTTTACCACTCTGAAGCCTGAACGCTAGTAGATACGCTAGCTCGGAAAAATAATCTAGTAGTTTTCCAAGGTCTTACGGTATTCACGCGACAATATGGTATATTCCCACGCTTGCGACATTCGCGTAACCTGTACTAGATACGACACGCTGGCGTTTATAAGGCAGCTGTATTCCAGAAACGACAAGCCAACAAATCGTGTTCGGCAATTGCATAATCAACAGCAGCATATGGCAATGAATGTCGAACTATTACCAAAATATTTAGTTAAACTTTATTTTTGTTAAAAGTTCAATTTATTCAATTTCTAATATTCAATAAGGAAAGTTGAGAATAACCGTGGTCCGCGTCAAAACTTCAGCTACCGTAACCCAAAACGCTAGTAGATTCCCTAGTTTATATCAATATTGGGTTTTTTCCTCGCGTATCTACTGGCGTTCAGGCTCCAGCACATACGGCTTTCTCTCCCGAGAATGTTTTGCACTTCAGAACATTTGTATTTTCATTTTAATACTAAATTTGTTTTTCAATACAATTATGAGATGAACGTGTCCGTGAATTGGACTTCTACTCGGAACTCAGACTCAAAACTCACGTGGCGGGATTTCTCTCTTTCTGAAAATACCAGAATTACTGATGAAATAACTGGTTCACACGATAGAACTATGCTCAAACCCTCAACTTGAGCTTCGGAGACGGACAATTTATTCAACGAGGCACGTGACACCACACAACGTGATTTTGTTCTGTTACAATTATTTGTTAACAACTGGAACCATGTATCTAGTTTGTTTTACTAGTATAGTTTGTATTCCAACGTTTTGGTGGCAACGAACGCGATCAGCAAACCAAAATCGTATTCTTGTTCTCTGGACTCGACCTGAATCATGCAGCAATTCGTTATATGACGCTGCAAGTTTTTACAACCCGGTAGTACATACTATGAATGTTCTTATTCAGAGTTTGTTCACGTTGTTATATTGAACGGAAAATGCGGTTTGTATCCGTTGACGTATTCCGATTGTAACATGAAGACGAACCTCTTCAGGGAGCTCATGTATGGTTTGCAGCCCCAATCGCAATTGCAACAAAAGATGTTGCACAGACCTTTTCCTTGACAACCCCTGTCATTATAGTTATAATTACTACCTTTATCTATATTATTGTTGCTGTTATAATGATAATTGTTGTTATTATCAGAGCTAACTGTACTCAATGCAGGGCCTTAACAAAATCACGTCCTTAAAGAAGATCTTTATGGAATAGAATAGATTTACTCGCGATTCAACACGTGACTTCCACATAGTATGTGGCACTCCAAATGAGTAAATGGTAAGAAAAGTTGAGAAGAAAAAGGTATGGTTACTCTGTTACGCGCACATAATATTACATGCAATTTAACAGTGCTGGACGACGGTGATGGAACCAAATAGTTTGTGCTTATGCAAAGTTGTGCAAATAGCTTGAAAGAGACGTTGTAATGGAGATATGTTTTGTGAAGAGATAATTCGGATTGGCATGTTTTTTTTACCAATAGAGCATACGAAAATTCCCCCGTAAAAGGAGAGCAGCCAAGATCGACGGCCAATTACACAACCAACCGGGTTGCAGGCAACCAAAACGCAATCGGGTTGCATATATGTAAAGACAGGTCGGTTGCTTTCCAAATACAACCGAAGCAGCCAAATTGCATTTAAAACAGGAAAATGTCCAAAAATTGGGTGTTTGGTTGCATTTGAGAAACAACCGAAAGCAACCGAATTCTCTTTACACATGCAACCCGGTTGCATTTTGGTTGCATGCAACCTGGTTGCATGTGTATAAAAACCTTATTAGTATTCCTATTATCAGTGTGTTTATTGAATCCAAAAACCCACTGTTTATACCATTCACAACACTCGGCAAATGTAAAGTCGATGAATGCAAAACTGAAAAAGACGACAAGGACGAAACAAATAAATCGCATTTTTTCCAGACTGAAAGAGTTGTCATCAGCAGTCCTTGTTTGTGGATACGTTATGTTTCCATACGTGCATATAAAAACAAGGCATTTGGTTTTCGAAATTTCAAAAATATCAGAAACAATAATGTCAGAAAGATAAGGGAATGAGCATAAAAGTAGACATAACCAGCAGAGCGTCTGAATCAGAGTATTGATGTACCAATGTTCCTAGATGAATCAAACCTATTGAAAGAAGAGTTATGCAGAATCAACATCAAAACAACATTGTTCTTCAAATGAGCGATTATTCATCCAATTTCAAGCCGAAATTAGTTTCTGAACCGCGAAACATCAGCAAAAACATCACGAAAATACATTATATA
Organism: Litoditis marina; assembly: GCA_964036275.1. Lineage (NCBI taxonomy): Eukaryota > Metazoa > Nematoda > Chromadorea > Rhabditida > Rhabditidae > Litoditis > Litoditis marina. The sequence goes on from OZ038434.1 coordinate 29,575,159, forward strand.
AGACAAAACAAACCCTACAAATACGAGTTCAACAGTCCGATTTCTCTCATCTTCTCCATAACTCTTAATAATATTGCGTGAAAATCCCTAAAGTGTTTTAGGCTTTATTTCCATTATGAATTCCAAGTCCCTTTCCTAAATTATGAAACTTCCAAAACATGCCATCCCTTTTGCATAAGCTTTGAATAAGAGGACAGAAACACGTGTAAAATTTCGCAAACCTGCTTCCAAAAACAACCAAATGACTCGTCGTTCGACAATAGCCTCTCACGTGATCTGGCACGTGACAAATGTCAGTAACGCTCAAATCATCTTCACGTGAACATAGCTTGATTTTTCCATGCTGCTAGTTTCTAGTCTCTGATACTGATGGAATTTTAAACAGAGTGGCTCATGTTTTTGTATGCAAATATGAAAACATAAACCAAATAAGTAAGTGCTGTACAAAAAACTTTTTCAGTGCGGAGAGATGCGACTCGTTTGTTTCGTTCTTTTCGCCTTTTTGAGTTTCGCTTTTATCGACTCAACATCCGCCGTTTGCTGTCCGTGTATAGCTGAAGCACATAGGTGCGTTTTTCTTTTTGAGATAAACTGAAACACGTTGAGTGAGTTTATTAATATTATTAATAATAATAATGAACAATTCGAGGAATAACGTATTGTGCGACTATGACAGTTACAGAAACTAATTTCTAAAATATAAAAAAGAGTTGTCAATATCAGAATCGGAGCTCTCTGAGTGCGTTTGGTCACCTTCAATTTCCTGTTAGGGTTCTAATAATCCTTAACTTCTCATAAGAAAATAACAATAACAGAAGCAATTATGAAAATAAATACTATAATAATGAAAAAGACGTGTCCAACTGACCAGTTTCAATTTTTTTGTTATACTACACAATGTTGTTAACGAAAAAAAAACTAGTGACAAATAAACCATTTTTCTGTCAAAGTTGCTGCTGTTCCCGGAAGTTGTTAGAGACAGCTCACGATATTGAAGTCTACCAAGTGTTACTGTCACTGCTCGACCCCGCGCGAGTGATAAATTAATAATAATTTGTAAAAAGTGGGGGACCAGGAAGTGTGTGAGTTCTGTTCGGTTTCACCGTTTTCTGCAAAAAGTGAACAATACGATGTTGTGAATGAGTGTGCAACAAAAAAAGAACAATACATTTGTTTGCACAACGGTTCACAACGTTCTTAGGGGAAACCACTATGCACTTTTACGTTCAATTTATACTTTGTATATTCTGTTTCTTGTGAATCGTTGTGCAAACAAATGTATTGTTCTTTTTTTGTTGCACACTCATTCACAACATCGTATTGTTCACTTTTTGCAGAAAACGGTGAAACCGAACAGAACTCACACACTTCCTGGTCCCCCACTTTTTACAAATTGTTCTCTTTTTGCTAGTTGTACTAGTACAACCACTTCTAGAGTTGACTTAGAAAAACGATTTTTGAATAGTGGTGACTATAAAACATCCTGATATCTGAAAGTTCCAGGTTTTCAAACGATGTGATCCTGAAACATTCAAAAAACAGCTTTTTTCCGCTTCCGTAATTGAAATCTGAGTATTGTGAAAAATCTGCGTCATTACAGTAAGAAAGTATTTTCTCCATTGGCGCGAACGGGCGCCAGCCATTGGCACCAGATACAGAACATGTTACTCTAATTAGTAACAAATAACTTGGAATGAATGGCCTCGACCAATTAGCACAATTGACTGTTTTTTGATTCAGAAACCCTATTTTCAATTTTGGTGCCAATTGGCGGATAAAGTACCGTTTTGGCGCAGAATGTCGAAGAAATGTTGGTACCCAAGCCGTATTCGTTAACTATGTTCATAGTTCGGACATCTGTGGAACATTTCGCTCGTTACCCTACAATCCTGGCTTTGTTCTAATTTGGCGCCACTGGGCGCCAGCGTTTGGCGCCAAATATAAAGTTACTCTAATTGGTAACAAATAACTTGGAATGAATGACCTCGACCAATTAACACAGTTTCCGACTGCTTTTTGATTCAGAAACCCTATTTTCAATTTTGGTGCCAATTGGCGGATAAAGTACCGTTTTGGCGCATAATGTCGAAGAAATGTTGGTACCCAAGCCGTATTCGTTAACTATGTTCATCGTTTGGACATCTGTGGAACATTTCGCTCGTTACCCTACAATCCTGGCGTTGTTCTAATTTGGCGCCACTGGGCGCCAGCGTTTGGCGCCAAATATAAAGTTACTCTAATTGGTAACAAATAACTTGGAATGAATGACCTCGACCAATTAGCACAATTTCCGACTGTTTTTTGGTTCAGAAACCCTATTTTCAATTTGGCGCCAATTGGCGGATAAAGTACCGTTTTGGCGCAGAATGTCGAAGAAATGTTGCTATCCAAGCCGTATTCGTTAACTATGACCATAGTTCGAACATCTGTGGAACATTTCGCTCGTTACCCTACTTGCCTGGCGTTGTTCTAATTTGGCGCCACCGGGCGCCAGCGTTTGGCGCCAAATATAAATTATTCTAATTAGTAACAAAAAACTTGGAATGAATGGCCTCGACCAATTAGCACAATTTATGACTTTTTTGGTTCAGAAACCCTATTTTCAATTTTGGCGCCAATTGGCGGATGAAGTACCGTTTTGGCGCAGAATGTCGAAGAAATGTTGGTATCCAAGCTGTATTCGTTAACTATGTTCACAGATGTTCGGACATCTGTGAACATTTCGCTCGTTACCTTACCTGCCCGGCGTTGTTCTAATTTGGCGCCACTGGGCGCCAGCATTTGGCGCCAAATATAAACAATGACACCAAATTTTCAGAGAAGGTTGGGATTCACTAATCTAACCTCTGTGCAAAATTTCGGAGCATTTCATCCATGGGAACACATATTTTCCTGCTACTGGCGCCTATTGGCGCCCGCGCCAAGCGCCAAACGAAACGTGACATCACCAAACTTCTTGGGCCGCGCTAACTTTGGGGTTTACACATGTGTGCCAAATTTCAGCCGAATTGGTCCAGTAGTTAAAAAAATAATTTTCTATGCGGACATTGGACGAGGGACGAGCGACGAGCGACGAGCGACGAGGGACAACGGAAATTTTCATAACGACACGACAGCATAACTTTTTTCAACCTTGACCGATTTTCCTAATTTTTTCACACAACATGTATTCAATAGATATCTAGCTCTCTCTTTTTTTAAATTTCGAAAAAAAGTTTTATTTGAAGACTTTTGTGGTTTGAAAGCCAAAAATGGGTGCGCAATGGCCAAACCAAACACAACTCACACGCAGCGCTTCGCGCTGCGCGCGATAATAATAATAATAATAATAATAATAATATAATGAATATAAACAATAATTATTATTATTATTATCATTATATCAACAGGGGTTGTAACGGAGTAGGATGGTGCAACATCTTTTGTTGCAATTGCGACGGAGGATGCGTACCACGCGACCAATGGCACAGGAGGTTCGTTTAAGTGCAAGTTGAGATTAGAAAGGACATTAGGAAAAACTCAAAATCCGTCAATTGAGAACCAAACCGATAATAGCCTTTAGTACCGCTTTGTCCATTGACTCTTCTATATATTAACTAATACTATAAATTAGAAACATCCAGAAGTTGTAATAAAACAACTTTCTTCTCACCCTCAAGCTCAAATATAGCTTTAAGTTAAGTTCTGTTGTGAACTGAAAAAAGTTTGTTAAAAAATTTTTTTTCATAAACGTCTGTTATAGAATCCAGTAATTTCATCAGTAATTCCAGTTTTTTTTCAGAAAGAGAGAAATTCCGCCACGTGAGTTTTAAGTTTGTGTTCAGGGCGAAATAAATAGTTCATATTTCACCCTTGAAATATGAATTCTAGTGAAATTCGCTTGTTTCACATTTGCGGTCACATATTATTGGGTAAGTACAATTTAACTCAAACTGGTTAGTACACCGCCACACATTAAAAAACTACTATAATAAAATGTAGAAAGAGAAAGAGTTATGAGAGAGTCAACCAGTTTTTCATTCAATATCTTCAAGAAGTACACGTATTTCTAGCAACTGCCGGTCACGATTGAGAAGCAGCTAACAGCATCAACGAAAATATACCTCAAAACCAATGTAACTATTCAGTTATAGTTGAAAATTCAAGTATTAGCAGTTATCGTCCTATCATCGGAAGCTCAACGTCGTTTTGCTGAACTCGATTCGAACAAGGACGGTGTTGTTGATATTCATGAGGCCACGGCATATTTGGGAGAGACGAAATACGCGAGAGACAACCAAATACCACACTGGTGAGTAAAATATTGCCACGTATCTTGAATTAACTGATAGAACAGAATAGAGTTAATTGTTCATTTAACTGAACATTCGGAAGAAAAGCATGCATACTAAAAAGACAATAATCAAACTGCAAACGTTTCAGACCGACATAAACTGTTTCGCGTTCTTTGTTGTAGTTTGCATATCGATTTTCACGAACTTTTTTGTTCAAAACGCAATGTGACCAAACTACAAACAGGGTACACAGTCCCTATTCCCAGTGTTTTTCAGGTTCGCCGATATGGACAGAGATAATGATGGTGTCCTCCAGCCCAACGAACTAGATTCCAGTCTAGTCTGAACATCGGCAGAAAAATTGCAATGAATTAACATTAATGAATGATTCAAGTAACATTGTTTGATTCCGCTTTGAACAGCAACAGATGAATATCAGACAAACAATCAATTTTCCTAAGGTATTTTAATTTAAAGTTTAATAATGTGGGACACTTGTTTTGATAGCTACCAACCGGCGTCTATGCTGGTATGGTACATCAAATTGTGATATTTGAGAGATGGACGCTTGATAGAATCGTAAGCGTTAAAAACGCAAACCGCGATGACCAGATAATATTAAATCACTTCAAAACAGAAAAAAACAACAAGTTACAGAGTTTGTACTCAAGGTAAGCTTTGGAACGAGACTATAGTGTTCGTCATCCATACGTGTATCTCTCCACACAGTTGCATGGGGAAAAGGCAAACCGGTACCTCCATGTGCGGGTTGTTTGTTGTATCCGCACCCATTTGATTGGATAAATATTCTGTCAAACCGTTGTGCATAGCGTACGGTCAATTTAGAGAGGGCGGGGTTTGGCGAGCGGCCGGATGGTCTGCGTATCTCTGATCTACACACTCTTTTGTCTGTTGGCAAGTTATCAACAACCATTCGCAACGATCGCTCAATCAATCGAGCCTTGTGCTGTCTTTCCTGGGGCAATGGCGAGTAACATAGACAGTTGGGTGGCCGTAGCTTTATCTTGGAAGAGGGGTTGAAACATTATATTGGCATGGTTTCCAGAACAAGAACGAACCTTGTACCCGTGAAGCTTTTTTTATTTGAGCAAATTTTATTATCATACAAAGTTAGAGAGAAATGGTCTCTTCAAGCTTTCAAATTGTGATACTCTACGACGATTGTGTTTGTAAAGTTTGTTGCTGTTCAATGTACAATAAAATAATGTTATGTCTTCAACCATTCGTTACACACTCATTGTATCTTTTCATGCAGATGTTCAGAAGACTAGACTGAAATCTAGTTCGTTGGGCTGGAGGAAACTATCATTATTTTCGTCCATCTTGGTGAACCTGAAAAGCACTGGGAATAGGGACTCTGTACCGTGTTCGTAGTTCGATCATATAAGCCGTGTCCAACTAAAAAGTTTTGAAATATTGCTGTTTGGTGCAGATTCCTGTCATCCTGAAAAAGTCAACACCACAAGAGAAAACAGATCATTCTTGACACGTTTATTGCAATATGGTCAAGCGAGACAACAACAAATAATGACAATGGTCATTTCAAGATTGACCATTGTCACTGCTAGCCACATCAGAGAGATTTATAAAACAGGAATGACCATGGTCAGAAAGATCAAAACAAGAATGACAATGGTCAAAGTGAATCTGACCATGGTCAACAACATGAATCTGAGATGACAATGGTCAAAGTGAATCTGACCATGGTCAACAACATGAATCTGAGATGACCATGTTCAGAATAATAAACAAGTTGAAAACGATAAATTCAACGTTTTTGAAGCTATCTAGAAGAAGCTATCTAGAAGAAGTCCTACAGAAATTGCTCAAAAAATATCTAAAAAGCTTAAACAACACATCCTTTTCTACAAAAAGCCTGTAAAAATGGCAACACAAAATGTTGTGTACATATTAATTACTCACAAATGTATAAAAACAACTAAAACAAGCACAAATTAATCACAAGAGGGGCACTGAACACACTTTCAGATGGAAACGTTCACTTCTGATATCTCTTCTTTTCTTGCTCGCCTCAATAGGTTGCCAAATACGACAGGCAGCCCCAGTGTTCTCAACGGCGATGTGGAAGATCAGCGCTCGGACTAAAAATAATTGTATGAGAGGATGTGAGTAACTGAACAACAACATAACCCCTTCTACCTAGTGAGATACTATACAACATGAGCTCTTTCTTTTGAAGCTTTCATGTTTGTTCGAATTTCGAATTTTAAAATTAAAAACATTTCTGGTGTAAGTGTAAAAAAAGCGGAGTTCAATTTGAGGGTTATTTCATAACTAGTTTTCAAATTTCTTCAGCGAAAGTTGGCGGCGTGCAGAAGAAACGTTTGATCAGTATTTTTCAGTGAAAGCAATGGGTTTTTCAGAAGTTTGTCTCGACATGCTGTGAACATCGTAGAGCAACTTTCTAGAATCTTGGAATTGTATCACTACTTCATTTAAACGCCGCACGCGGTCAAAAACCCGTTAACCAAAAAGTAAGACGTATAACAAGAATGGACACGTGAGAAACTACAATGACAACTAAAAACGGTGTGCAATAACCTACAAAATTATGTCTGTGCACGATAAAAGAGGAATCTTGCAGTTATTTGTATCTTTTCAATGAGCAGAACATTTTGACTACGCAGTGGTTCATTTTTGAAAGTAATAGCTCATGTGCGTGCGATCCGTCAAACAACAACCTAATATTAACATTTTAACACTTTGGGAGTTAATCACGGACGAGAATAAGAACAAATTTCTTAGAAATGAATGTATTATAGCTTTCTACATGATTAACTCACCGTTAGTGTCGTTTCCATGTCTTTCCCTCGAGGACACCACAAACTAATAATAAAAGGGCATCACAACGAATTCACAACCTGAAATGTAACTGTTATGCTCATAACACAAGAATGATGAGAGGAAAAGGCTACGATATCAAAATAACATTGATGAATAATAAAGAAAATAGAAGAAAATTATTTATTATGCGCGATCATCAAACTGACGTTGCATGAAAAAGCTGCTGTCAGTGAGTTCTACAAGAAAAACTACCGTAACCTGAAAACATTTTTGAAAATTGGTCGTTTTAAAATTTTGTTTTGCTATTTATTTTTATTATTTTGTGGTTCTATCAACGTGTTTTCTTCTGTCATAAATGGGAAATTATTTTTGGTTCTATCAACACGGCGCTTAGCGTGTTCTCTCATTCTTTGATTAGTGCACGAATAGATCATAATTAAATTTGTTTTGGACAATTTCACTGTCTCTTAGTCTTATTTCATATAGTATTTTCTGCCACTGAACTTGTAGAGTGAGCTTCAAATTGCAAAGTTTTAATAGTGGGAGCCTCAATACTACCACAATGTTTCGTAATTAGATCACTCTCTCGCTGCGTATCGCCCGTATTTTCATACGTTTCCGTTATTTGCTGTAGTAAAGAAATAGTAGTCTGGACGAACTAGATTCTACGAAAGCAATAGGGAGTTATCATACATGTATACTTATCGTTCGCTCCAATTGTTTCGATCAGTAAATGTGAACAAGGTCTTGATTTTTCAATGATATTCGCTTTAGTCAGTAGCCAAATTTTTCCTATTGTATATAAATCAACTCGAAGATGTGAATCAATGATTTTCTTAACAGATATGGTCTATACCACGCCGGCTCCACACGTGAAATGAGTCATACTGCCGTCGCTTTCCGGATCCGGACATTATAATCATCCTACCACCTTCAGAAACGGAGTAGGACTCTCTCAGGTTAGAGCTACGATAAAAAATAATGTTCTGATAATTGATTTCGAGCTATGTTCTCACATAGTTGCTGACCATATGTGCGCGTTTGTTTTTTGAGCAGAAACCGACCAAAAATTTGCTAGTACATTGCGTGGCTGTACTGAAATCGACGTAAAATTGCCGAGTCATTCTCAGAAAAGGCAGGTAACAGGTAGGTAAACTAGAACTGAATTCATGAAAAAGTGGGGGCCCAACGAATGTAAGATTTGTCTTCTGCTGTGCGCCCCTTAGACAACTACTCTCAAATGGAACAGCTACTGCTACAAAAACCGAAAAATACTAATATACTCAAGTATAACTGTTCATTACAAACATACAAAAGTTGTAAAATATTCTCTCAAACCTGTAAACTAGAATCTACAAGTCACAGCTGCGAAAGAGAAAACAACTTTTGAATAATATGACAAACGTTATAGCACCTAGAATTAAAGTAATGACAAAAAATGCCAACCATTGTGTACAAAACCAGGAACTCTATAATTGAGTACGTTGAGTTAACATCTGTGATTTGTAGATTCTAGTTTACAGGTTTGAGAAAATATTTTACGACTTTTGTATGTTTGTAATGAACAGTTATACTTGAGTATATCAGTATATTAGTATTTTTCGGTTTTTGTAGCAGTAGCTGTTCCATTTGAGAGTAGTTGTCTAAGGGGCGCACAGCAGAAGACAAATCTTACATTCGTTGGGCCCCCACTTTTTCATGAATTTTTCTCTTTTTGTATACATGCCGTAGGTATGTGCTTTGATCTGTACGGTGCAGATAAAATTGTTTTCTTGATGAACCACTTGTCAAGTATTACCATCATTCGGAAAAAAAATATGACGTCAACATTGCAGTTCCAGAAACTTACTTCATCTGCCCTTCAGAATCCCAGAATACGTCATGTTTGAATGAAGTTTCATCGTGAATTGACCATTTTGAAGAAACTTCCAGCATTCGAAAACATATTTCACGTAAATTTTTTCTAAAAGTTGACGTCATCTGGCCTTCTGAATTCCAGAATAAGTCATATTTAGATGAAGTTTTATCGTTAATATACCATTTTTAAGATATTTTCAGCATTTGAAAATATATGTGACGTCAACTTTGCACTTTTCAAAAATGACGTCATCTGGTCTCCAGAATCCCAGAATACGTCACTCTTAGATTGAGTTTCACCGTTAATTGACCCTTTCTAAGATATTACCATCATTTGAAAATATATGTGACGTCAACTTTGCACTTTTCAAAAATGACGTCATCCGAGCTCCAGAATCCTCGATGACGTCATCAGTAGAAGACTTACATTTAAATCGATGTCAGTTCATGTCGTGGTATCATACTTCAAATTTTACTTGAATTGGTTAGGACTGAGCTGAGTTATAACGCAATTTGATTTACCCCGACAGAGAGGGCGAGAGAGTGCACGAAATGAAGAGACGCAGAGACATTTTCAAAGACCTATAACTTAATGAAAAAGAATTTTTTTTTTGCCCTTTGCGCCCCCAAAGTTTGAGTGGGGTATCTATCGTGTCCCAAATTTTCAGTCAAATCGGTTAACAAACACATAAAAATATCCCAGGAGTGCGCACCAACACACACAGACATCCAGATAGATACACGACGGAAGTTGGCGGTCTGAATGAAGCGCATAACGTCATAACTCGGCTCAAACTCAATCAATTTCGTTCACATTCCGAACATAGCTTGTAAATGAAAAACATAACTCGGCTCAAACTCAATCAATTTCGTTCACATTCCGAACATAGCTTGTAAAAAAAACAATTGGACCTTTTTGAAAGTGAACTAAAAAAATGAAAGCGCGCATTAGCCGGACCAAAGACAAATCTCGCACAGCGCTTCGCGCTGCGCGCGATTCTAGTCACCGTTAGAACAACGGTAAAAACGACATTTTGTGTCAGAAAAACAAATGACCGGTTTTTCAATTCAGGTTACTACCCGGTTACCTAGCGAGGTGGCCTGGAAAGTAGGTCAAAAACCAGTTAGGCTACTAAAAAACATTTAGCATTCACCTGGATTCCTCTCCTCGAGAGGAATGTTATTATGTTCACGATAAATGCGGTTCATACAATGAATTAGCACGTTAGACGTTAGTTCTTCTAATTCAACAGTTTTCTCGATTTCAGGCTCAAATTGCTCAGCTCTTCGAGAATGAAAAGTATTTTGTGGACGAACCAAGAAGCGCTGCTTTCAATGCCATTCACTGGGATTTTGTATTCTGCAATTTATATGTTCTTTCTATGTCGTTGACAGTCGATTGTTTGCTTTTAATAATTTTTTTGTTGACATATAATAATCTAGATTAGTTATTTAATATTTGTACTAGACGGTTTTTGCACAATGTATCACGATTCGTTATTTTCATCTACTGACTAATGTTGACCGTGGTCATCGGGTTTCGGCCACTGGTTGACCATGGTCAACTTAATGTTGACCATTGTCATTTTCGGTATAAAGCCACTCTATGATTCTTTGTATTGACCACTGTCATCATTCCTTGACCATTGTCATTATAAGATCACTTTTTGACCATTGTCAAACCAGGCGTAGTATTTGGAAGTGTGTTCGTGTGGTGATTTTTGACCAAATAAACCGGTTATGGCCAACTTCGTCGTCGTTAACAGGAATCTGCACAAAACAGCAAAATTTCAAAACTTTTTAGTTGGACGCGGCTTATATCGCGTTTCAAACATTGGGTTTTTTCTGGATTCCTTTGCCGGAATTCATGCTTCCTGGGACAAAATTCGTGAAAACTTCCTAAAATGCATTATCATTATTTGAAATGTGTCAAATCCGTAATATTTTCCGTTCAAAAAATAAGTTAGCTCTCTTTATTTCTAATTCCCTGAAACAATGAAGATTTTTCTCGCTTTTCTACGTTACGTTTGGCTAATATTCGACTGACTTTTGAAGTTTTTCTTATTGACCCTCCTAGATATGTATAGTATGTTGTCTTTCTGATAGAGTGTTCTATTATTTTCTTTGACTGACTCGGTTATATCATAACTGTTACTCTACACTGTAACTATATAAACGTAGAGCTGTCATATCTATTTATTTAAATCGTGGCATAAAACTTGAATCAATTCCAAAGACTTCTAAACAAATAAAGGTAAAGCTCAGAGAAGTAATATAAACTATAAAAACGGAAAGAGAAAGAGTATAGAAAGTGGTACGTTTTGCCTCTACCCCAGACGTAACCACTTAAATCCAGATACCTTCCCCCTGAGGCAAACCGACCTTTTGTGTTCTGATTGCCCGTATGGTAGGCATCCTAGATCGCAATTGCAACAAAATATGTTGCACGGTCCTATTCCATTACACGCACTGTTATTATTATTGTTATTATTGTTTATGATTCAATTGCGGCCAATTCCACAACTAACCTGGTTACTAGCTAACCTAACCTGAATTTTGTTAACCTATTTTTTGGTTAGCTTTATAGTAACCCGATCAGTAACCGCACGTTAACCGGATTCACCATGTTAACCGGAGAAACGGTTACTAACCAGGTTGCTCAAATCGCTAACCGAATTGTAGGTTAACAAATTATGTAACCGGAAGATCGGATGCTAACCAGATAACCACTGTAACCCTAGATAACATGATAACTAACCAGTCCTTAGCCTAAGCCTAAGCCTCACTCTAACCAGGTAACGAAGGTAACCAACTTGGTTACCTGGTTAGTGCTAGATATACCGATTAGGTAACTTGATAGCTAACCTGGTTAACAAACTAAATAAATAAAAAAGTCGACAGAAACAACCACCCGCGGCGGTTGAAATGAGACAATGAATGTTACCGTAATCTACGGATTAAAACTGCGCATCAGCTTGTTTGTACTGGATTAGTGGACGATACGAAGCGGATACAATCCGTTCCGCAAAGTAGTCCTATTTTGGTTACTAACCTCCTTTAAGGTTACTAACCACCTTCACGGTTAGTCGGTTAGTAACAAATTTCCCGGTTAGTCGGTTAGTAACGAATGTTGAGGTTATGAACCACTCACACGGTTAGCTAACGAAAAGGTTACAATTTGGTTAGTTTCTGAAGTGCCCCGGTTAGTCATCCAAGGTGGTTAGCTAACCGCACGGTCAGGTTAGTCAGTAATTCGGTTAGTTGTAGTATTCACCTTCAATTGCTGTTGTGGTTTATTTCATTTCATCATTACATTACAATTACAATTACAACTATGATATAAGTATTAATATTATTTTTGTTATTATTATTGTTATTATTATTAGTATTAATTATTATTATTATTATTATTATTATTATTATTATTATTATTATTATTATTATTATTATTATTATTATTATTATTATTATTATTATTATTATTATTATTATTATTATTATTATTATTATTATTATTATTATTATTATTATTATTATTATTATTATTATTATTATTATTATTATTATTATTATTATTATTATTATTATTATTATTATTATTATTATTATTATTATTATTATTATTGCTCTTATTATTGTTTTATTATTGCTCTTATTATTGTTTTATTATTGCTCTTATTATTGTTTTATTATTAGTGAACCAACTGGTGATATTTGTATATAATTTGAACAACTCACCTATGTGATTCAAATATAGGCGGGCAGCAAACGGCAGATGTGAATTCGATGAAGGCAACACTCAGAACGGCAAGAAGAACAAAACAAATGAAACGCATTTTTTCGAACTGAAAAAGGTTGCCGATTAGATTTTTGAGATTTTTGAGATTTAAGGGATTTTTTTTGTTGACGAAATCGGCAGCGCGAAGGGAAAAACCACGTGATGTTCACGTGGAGAAACTCGCATTTGTCACATGCCATATCACGTGAGAGACTATGGTCGAACGACGGACTATTTAGTGGGTTTCGAAATCAAATTTGGAACTTTATATAGGTGTTTCTGTACTCTTATCGAAACTTCATTCGAACGCTTCGGAAATTCCACAAATTAGTTATTTTGGTCACAAAAAGGTCAATATTGAAGTAATCGGGACTCATTCATTCGTGCCATATAGTTTTGAACGTGTAGCTAGAAAGTTAATAATAATAATAATAGAAATAATAATAGACGATGGTGTAAAACTGACTGTTGAACTTGTACGTGAAGGGTTTATCTCGTGTTTTATACTGTGAACTCATATGTTTTCACTGACGTTTCGCGGACCAGAAACTAATTTCGACGTTAAAATGAGCGATGAATAATCGCTCATTTCAACTAACACTGTTGTTTTGATGTTGATTCTGTAGAATAATCTTCTTTCAGGTTTGTCTCATCTAGGAACATTTTTTTATATTGAAGCTCTGTTTCAAAGCAGACGAAATAGATGAATGTACGTTTTGTATGGCTTTCGCGGCCATAGCAGAACAAAATGTTGATCCAACTCATTTTTTACAACAAAAAACACATTTTTTTCAGAATACTGACTCGTGGGAGGTGTTTTCGGTGACACTTCCTAATTGACCGTACATTATTGCGTTCAGACTACAGAAACATCGGAAAAGGGCAATTTATCGCGCGCAGCGCGAAGCGCTGCGCAGATTAGTTTTTGATCACAACATTGCGGACTTTCAAAGGTGGTTTTATGCCATTTTCTCAAAAACTCCTGAACGGATTTTTGAGATTTTGATGGAAAGAGATAGAGGAGGAAAGGCTTTATCATTGAGCTATTCGATATTTAATGTGCGACCAGTGATCTACAGTTATGCTGAATATCGTCTCGCAAAAATGTCTTCCGACGGCGGCCGCGTGGCGCGGCGTGGCGCGGCGGCCGCAAAACCGACGAATTTAACCGATTCGTCTGAAATTTGAAATATTAAATCTGAAATCTTGGACCAATCGGTTGAAAATGAGCCATTTTATCGCCTTGGAAACATTGCATTCAGCTGCTTTCACAATCACTTCTAGATGTGCGGAGTGTGCGAAGTGAGCTGTTGTTTTGTTTTTTGGTAGTTGGAGTAGATTAAAGTATATTGAATAAGCAATTAGGTTAATCTGTAGAGATCCTGACTCCATAAAAAGGTTAATCGAACAAAAACAAAAATGATGGTGGTCGTGAAAGGATTCGAACCCTCGGCCTACTGGACTGTAGTGCGCTGCTCTGCCGACTGAGCCAAATAGCCACAAAGAGTGGAAGAAATGGACGGCGCCACACGTGCGCTGCCCGAAATCAAGGATTGATCACTGTTTCTGAGAGAAGGCTTACTAACCAAACTCGTAACGCAGTTTTTGTTTTTAAAGCATCAACCCAGCGTGTGTGAATAGATTAAAATATATTGGAAAAGCAATTGTGTTAATCCGTAGAGATCCTGACTACATAAAAAGGTTAATCGAACAAAAACAAAAATGCTGTCCGTGAAAGGATTCGAACCCTCGGCCTACTGAACTGTAGTGCGCTGCTCTGCCGACTGAGCCAAATCGTCACGAAAGAAGAAAAAATGGACGGCGCCACACGTGCGCTGCCCGAAATCAAGGATTGATCACGGTTTCTGAGAGAATGCTTACTAACCAGAGTTCTAACGCAGTTTATGTTCTGCAAATCAACTTAGTATTCATTGTTACGTTGAAAAAAGTTTAATAATAATTGATTAGATGCTCATTATTTCCTATCTATTGATTCATTATTTTCTTCGGAAATATAGAAAATGAGGACAATTTGTATAAAAAAACGATGTAAAGTGAGAGACGATTAGCTTTTGAGATTGAACTGCATGGAATATAGAAAAGGAGGACAATAACTCAAGAGGGAAATAAAAAATCTAATCTCGCAATTTTCATGATCATCCTGACAGACTGATTCAAAAAATATATGCTAAATCTTTTAGAAAAGTCCGCTTACACTAAAAACGTATCTGAAACACAAATCAGCTATACTGTCAGTCTATCGCACAGTCACGTGAAACATGTTAAACACAGCAGAACTCGGAAACGTGAAACGACAAAGTGCACACTTAGGCTATTAGAATGCTAACTTTACATGAATATTCAAGAAACTTATAGTGTACTCTGTTCTGTTATCATTTTTGAATCAATGGTGATAATCATATTAGGACGTTTCATCTAATTGTTTGCTGCAAGTTTTTTTTTCACTGAAAAACAAAATGTTTTTGACCCATGAAAATTGCGAGATTACATTTTTCATTTCCCTCTTGAGTTATTGTCCTCCTTTTCTATATTCCATGCAGTTCAATCTCAAAAGCTAATCGTCTCTCACTTTACATCGTTTTTTTATACAAATATGTAATCCTATTTGAGCGCCACAGTGAGTGAAAACTCTAATTGACGTCGTATTACTACGACTTCCACCTGAGTTGTATTTTGGAAAATTGAATTCAGATTGTTTGTATTGAAAGTACTAAACAAATCTATTGCCTGAATGTTTTCATTGAATGATCTACATATTACGGTCTCCATTGCCGTTCTCTGTTCAGTAGTGGGGACCAAAGTTGTAAGCTGAAAGCGATTGTATTCAATGGGAAAATGTGATCGGAAAAATATTTTAGACAGATAGCTGAAATTGGCATACTTGATGGTGTTCCACAGGAATGATTGCAAATTCTCATTGAGAGACCCATCTATTACCTACAATTTCCCAGCCTCATATATACGGGTGGTCAATTGCAAAACCCCGTAGAACATGTTAAGCACAACAGAACTCAGAAACGTGCGAGGACAAAGTGCACGATGCCTCATTAGAATGCTAGCTTTACGTGACTTCAAATTACGTCTAGTGTAGTGACAGCACATTTACCACCTTGAAAATTCAAGGGTTGAATTGCGTTTCTTCTATTCTAATTTTTAAATGATTTATTCCTACGAAAAACTATGAAAGTACCTCCATGTGCTGGTTGTTTGTTGTATCCATATCCGTAAGAGGGGGTATATCCGTAGCTGGGAGTACCGTAATGCTTAGAGGGGATGTAGACAAATGGGTGACCGAAACCATTCCTGGAAATAGAGAGAGTGAAAAGCTAATACTAAGTGTTTCGAACAAAACTCATCTTCATTCAAATGGGCTCAACTTTCCTCTTCCTTATTGATTTCAAGGCCGACATTCACCTTTTGATGAGCATGATTGTAAATAAACAACGTTTGATTGTAATATGACTTGACAAACTTTTATTGTTTTGTCAAAAACGTCAACTTTATAGTTTCTTTCAAATAGTTTCGCTCACCCATGTCCGTAACTGAAAGGCGTTGAGTAGTCTTTGTGATCTACCCCGTTGTAGCCGAGTTTGTCGTCGTGACCTGAAATCAAAATTATTCCAATGTGAAATTCGGATGCCAAATTAGTTCATTTCCGGTTGGTTTGGCTGAAGAACTAACTAGGTGGGCAACTCTGTCCCAGAACTTTATCAATGAGAAGGTACGATCAAAACGTTCACACACAGTTTCACACGCACGACATATTATGACATATTCTGTGAACTTCTTGCGATTCACTTTTAGTATTTTCCATTTTCGCTGAAAGTGCTACAGTATAATGACAAAACTTTCAGAATGAAGAGTGTCCGAGAGAGGATACACAAATTCCTGGAAGATTATTTACATATACAGTTTGCCCTAGAGAATAGTAAATTTGAAGGTGTACGGTAGGAGTCTCAAGTAGATATGACGTGGACTATACTCACCATAGCTGCTACCATACTCGCTGCCCTTTCCGTACATTCCGGAACCGCCATATTTGTAGATGCCATACTCACTTGACGATCCCTAAAAACATCTAATCAGTTCGAGCTTCGAACTTTAGGCTTTTGTTTTCGAGTTGAGTTCGACTATATAAACTAAGAAGTTGGTTTCGTGTTCGATATGAAAACTATGGTAACGTACCTTGTTATATCCAGCTCCGTAATTTCCGTTGTATCCAGTACCGTAATCCTTGTAGTTGAAACCATACGGACCGTGGCCGTGACCATGCAGGGCTGAAAAATATTCTTTTTTGTCTTTTTAGTTTTTCAAGGATGTTTTTTGATTTATCGAAATTGCTTGAGTTCTATCGCTATTTTCATACATGACATTTGAATTATTACATCGGTTCAATCAATACTCTATTTTTTCAACGACTTGAGTACGTACATATTTTTGGTGAAACGGAACTAGAGTCGAATGCATAGTTCATTCTCCCGAAACGGTTATGTGCAACTCGAATGAACTGGAAGAAGGGTATTTATACACTACTAGTCTCAGAAGAATTAACGTGAAGTGTAGAAACAGAGAAATGAAAGAACAAATAAAATAGAAAGAGAGATTTTCAGTAGTTATTTACCTGCCGCATTGACTTGATACACAACTACCACCACAGTTAGAGCCAGAATAGAGATGGTTGACATGATTAGTTGGATTGTCTACGAGAGCAGATTGCACTTTATATACAGTTGCTATCTGGGTCACTTCTGTGTCGAACAATCCTTGCCATCGTTGAGTTTTTGCTAACGAACAGGTTTCAGGTTTTTACTACATGCTTGCATAACTTAACAACTATAGCTGAGATTAATAATCTTTTTGAGACGGTGTGAAAACAGTCTTGCCAAAACCAGATAAACAATTTGTATGGAAAGTTTTGGATATCATTTATCCACCCTAATGAGAAACGAAGTTTCAACTGTGCTGCTAGCGAATTTAGGTGAATCAAATGCAAACCCATTACAACTATACTAGAAGTCAATTGAGTGGTCAGGTAAACTTTGTATTCAATAGAGGTATCGTGCAGTTTATCATTGCACGTTTCTCATATCTGATGTGTTTCACATGTTCCACGTGACTGTGCAAAGGACCAACAGTATATTAGGTTTTGACGTTCGACACAATTCTAGAGCAAAGATATAGTTCTCGCCATTCATATAGTACCCAGTCGATTGGCCAGCCACTTTTGTAACGACCTCGACGAGAGAGTATGTAGGTCAGAGAGGCGGAGATGTCTGCGACCTCATTGACCTGCGTGCTCTCACGTTTTTGTAGCTTGATAACTGCTGAAAATTGGCACTAATCGTTCAGAGCATTTGCACTGAGAATTTGGCAACGTGCCAATGAGATTCCAGGTAGCTTTTCACCCTGTTGAAGTTTTTCAAAAAACTGGAAATTCCTGTTAGCGGTGCCCTTTCATTGCAACACGTAATACGAGAAATTTTCTGGAAAAAAACTTGTTCGTAATCTTGGCACCATGCCAACACGTTTCAGTGCGGAATCAAACTGTACTTGCCAGAACCTATTCACTCTTCTCACTTCATTTCGCTCTACTCACTCCTACAGCTCGGTCGTATGAGCATGAGAACCATACCCTGTATTGACGACGATCCCCCGAAGAGGTATAGTTCTCGATTGTTTCCCTAAACTTAATATTTTCTCTAGCATCTGAACTCGTCACTAAAGTTCACTCGTTTTCGAAATGATACAGGTAAAAAACCATAGGAAAAACCAAGCTAGGTCGTGCATACGTTATTTATTCGTTCAACAGCTTCTCTCGCTCCAACGGGATACCTTTTAGATAGTAATACATTTGAATATTAATATCATATATTTTTCAGTGTTGAACAGCCAAGAGTTTCCAATTGGATATACTCTCCCACTGGCAAGTACGGTGTTGACCTACAATATCAGGTAAGCACCCCTACTCATTGGTTGATTTCGAAATCGTTTCGCTCCAATTTGTGAGAAATAGATACTTAAAGAAGGACGATTATGTGGTCCAATCGCAACGCTTCAGTCCTTTAAACCGCAATATATTTTTCAATTGCAGTTTAAAGGACCGATGTCACGGGATTGGTCCACATAATCGTCCTTCTTTAAAAATTGATATACACTGTGGTCGAAAATCGATTTGCTAAACTGCTATCGAATCACTACAAAGCGGCTACCAAATTGTTACTAGAGCGGTTTCATGAAAGTTTATAGTGGGTGCCAAATTTATATATTTCTGGCTCACACCAGACTCGAACCTGCAAGCAAAAGTTTCGTAGCAGGCCGCTGACCACTGTGCTATTAGAGTACATAACTGATAAGCTTTGGAAGCGAAGACATGTAAAGTTCTACTTCTAAAAACAACCTCTTTATTTAAATTTATTTCAAGTCAATTTTGTTGTACTAATAAAACCCAATGTGTGCGTACACAGCGGAAGGTGAGATATACAGTACTCTTCCGTCTTTCCGCTGGCGACGACTATATAGTTTACACACCATTTCTACTGAGACTCCTACAGTAACCTTACGAACTTTCCGAAGGCCGTTGTGAAGCTGAAAATGTAGTTCCTGTAAAATGCTCTCGTATATTTACTCTACGTGAAAAGAAAAAAGAGGTACTAAAATCCTCAACTTCTCCGATCAAAAGTAAGTGAACAAAAACGGCTTGAAAGTTTCGAAGTCCTACTGTAGGAGTCTCAGTAGGAATGGAAAAGACTATACTAGCCGCCAGCTGTCTATGATAGTAGATCGAAAGCAGCACTCTCGGCTGTTTTTGCCCATAACCCATGACACACCGTGAGCAAACTTCAAAACTGGTTCGTTAATCTTTCCACCGAATATTTGTTTGAATGTTTTAAGTTTAGGATGAATACAGTTGGCGTATGCGTCAATTTTACACCAACTACGAAGTGTCAGTCTTGGATGTGTTAAATGGGTCTCGGAGCAGCTATCGCACTCTTTTTGGGCCATTGCAGGTTTGGGTAACAATATCACTAGCCTACATCATTTCCATGCGCAAAAATTAAAATTCAGCGAAAAAGGGCGGACTGGGAAGCCTAAACATAACGTTGCGCACGCCACAACAGACTAAAACGTGAATTTTATGCAAAGTAGATTTGTTAGTTCGAATAGAAAAATGTATCATCAGTTTCTCTTGAGCAGGTATTAACTTTTCTTTTTGTCCTCTTTCAGTCAACAATTGGCGTATTTATTACATTCATTGGAAACTTTGAATGTGTACTGTAGGAGTCTCACTAGGAATGATGGGAACTATATACGGGCAGGTCATCTACGGTTGATTAATATCATTGTAAAAAATGAAAGTGACCAACAGCTGATGTAGAGTATACAACAATATGTTTTTTTAAATTTCAATTTGTGTATCCATCTTGATTTCTTTCTTCATTTCAGAAAATCTATGCCGTATACTGGCTGCAGGACGACTGTTTTGTATTGGTTGCACACACATTGGACGACTCTTTTTTGACCCAGAACATCATTCATTTAGATCACAAAAAGAAGACTGCCGACTGTACACTAGCAAGGTATGGTTAAGTGGGTGCCAGGTTCATAAACTCCTGTTTCTCGTCGGAATCGAACCTGCAAGCAAAATGGCCAAATCCCGTCCTCTTTCAAATTAACCATGCTGTCCACAACGGCTGGACAAAACCGATCGAAAGTAGAGTGGTCAACCAATTCCAAAAATCAGTTCCATTGTGAATCCAGTTCCGATCCAATTCTTGAAAATCTCCTCAATTTCAATTCTTTCATCATTTCAACAAAACCAATTCAGCTCTATTCCAGTTAACTTTCATAATACACAAAAATCAATCCGATCTAGAAATTGGTTTTATACATAAACTAATTCAATTCGATTCTTTAGAATTGGTTTTCGATTCTTTCAGTTCCAATTCCAACTCCAATTTTCTGTGTGTTTTTATCACAAGAGGATAACATAACAGCATACAAAACGTTTTTTCATCAATTTACCTCCCGACGGTAGATTGTAATTGGACTAATTCTAGTTTTATTCCTAACTGTAGCTCGATTCACGTCAAATCTGTTTCCAGAACATATGCTTGGGAAATAATGGGAATGATCGAAAATCCCAGCCATACTTGTCAACCATTGACCATCGATAATCAAGGTGAGCTGAACACTCCATACACGGCATTCGGTTTTTGTAGGAGAAGCAACGAGATAAACTAGAAATATCGTGATGGTGCAATGGTTGCCGTGCAACTTACGAACCCTATAAAGGACGGTGACATGGTATGGTTCGTTTCACCTATCGATAGTAGTCTTCCATGCTGGCAGTGTGGGGTTCAAAATCAGCAAAACTTGCATATCACCATGCAATAAATAGTTGAACATGAAAATTTTTATTGTAACGCGTTTCTGTGTTCCAGTATACTTCCTTGCCTTCGCCAAAGAGGAAATGGGAGCCCTCAAAATCAGTTGTCGACTCTTTCCTCTCAACCCACTCGGTCAAACGGAAGATTTGGCCATCACCGAATTCAGCCTGCTTCCGTACCTCTTCTGGGTGCCACTAGGTATATATATATATTTATATTAACTGGCTCAGTAGAAGTTGAACTTAAGAATTGTTCGAAACCTGATTTTCACAACAGAGTTTGTGGGTCAGAGAAACTCCGATTGACATTAATGCAATTTTCGAGTTTTTGAGAGGGGGTATAAAATAATACATCAAAAACGTGACACAAATGCATTATGGGGAAAATTTTACTTTCGTTAAATGTCGACATAGTACAATCACCAGTACTAAGGTGAAGGGGGGGGGGGGGGGTGAAAGTAACATGCCTGGCAAGCTTTTACAACCCCCCCCCTCTCTGTGATTCTTAGTTGAAACGGAGCCATGTTGCTTTCAGCCCCCCCCCCTCCTCCCATGGTGGGGGTGAAAGTAACACAGGACTTATTTCGGCTAAAACGAAAAAGTGGGGGGGGGGGGGGCGAAAGTCAAATAGTATCGTATTCTGTTCAAATAAATGTCGAGCAAATAAGTGTATCTTTCGTTATTTTCAGACATTGGGATGCGATTGGCTGGTAACACCCATCCGATAGTCGTTGGCAACAAGTTCTATATGAATACGTTCACTACTAATCGAGGAGGCCATCGCCGCTGGCACTTCACACACAATGTGTCAACATTCATGTGTGTTGACATGGAAGAGGTGGTTCGCCGGGAAACCTCGGAAATTTGTGGGGGTGAGTAACATTCCACGTTTCACTCTGAAAGTTTTTTGCGATTAGCAAAGTGGAGTCAATGAGGCCGTATTTATCTGCGTCTCTTTGACCTGCACACTCTCTCAACGGGGAAACAGAATGGAAACAGTAACACTTTCTTAGTCAGTTTTGCAGTGGCTTTCACCACAGAGTTTGTAGATCAGAGAGACTCAGATTGACTCAGGCTGTCTGCGGCCTCATTGACTCCCATGCTCTCTCGCTTTTGTAGTTTGCCGACCGCAGCAAATTGACGCTAATGTTTATGTACATCCGGATTGCTGTCGGCGGCGCATTTTTTATTACGACTGAAATAAATCAAACTACAAAAACCGCGTTTGCGACCGAGCTGTGAAACAAAACCGATGTTATATTTTGAATTGTACTTTAATTGCAGGAACCTTTTGAGCATCTAGTTTATAGGTAGTGACCAAGTAAATGTTGTAGTTTGATCTCGCCATAATCTACGACACGCCATAGTTCACGAATTTCGAGCAAAAACCCAAGGGATCAAACTACAAACACATCGTGATAGGGCAGGGGAGAATCGAAGTATTGCCCCCCCACATTAGTTGAGCCCCCCCCCTAGCACTTCAATGCCCCACCCAAGCTAAAACCTGAAAATATAGGAAAGGGGGGGAGGTCAAAATACAACTTCGACATTTACTATCCCCCCCCTGGGTTGGCGATGGGTAGAACTCCAATGGGGGGGGGGGGGGTCAAACTTCAACGAGTGGGCGGCTGAACTTCAATACCGGAAATGTTTACTTTTTACCCCCCACCCTCAAACTTTTGTATTGCAAGTGAAAAATTGAATGCTCACCCCCCGTGAGGGGGGGGGGGGGCTGTCAAACTACGATTCTCCAAACGCATTACGATTTCAAAAAGATGGGGGGTATAAAGTCAATATTCCCTAGGGCAGTCAGTATACACCATATTGGCCCATTAGAGAGAGAGGAAACATAGATTAAACGCTATAGATGAATAAACATTTTGGTGAAATCATATAGTTGACTCTTTTACACAATTGTTGGCGTTTATAGACTAACAGAGGTTACAAATGTTATAAAAAAAATGCCTTTATTAGTTTATAAGAGTTTCATCGTTTTGTCTCTAAATCTTGACAACATCTATTCAGTTAGAGATTGATCTTCAACTACATTATACTGAGAGTAAATTGAAAAATCACGTAAAGTTTGCATTCTAATGAGGGATCGTGCACTTTGTCATTGCACGTTTCTAATTTCTGTTGTGTTTTTCATGTTTAACGTGACCGTGCCATTGACTAAGAGTATATTCGTTCAGGCTCGGTAACGTGGGTCTCGTGTCCCGTACCCTACAATCCAACCTGGGAACCAATCACAATGTCGGCTCCATTTCTGAGCTACAGTGGCTCGAAAGTGGTATTTTGGCCCAGGGTATGTTGTATATCTCACTTAGTGATGTTTAAGAGCATATATATACAGTTCGTCAACAAAGTTGCTAGAAGCTCAGTAGGTATAGTGGTTTGAGTGTGCGCCTCCTTTTTGCGCCCGGTTCGAGTCTCACTTGATGCGGCTATATAAACCTGGCACGCACCATATAGTGACTGGAAAGTGTTGTGTTGGCCCAGGGTATGTTGTATTTCTCTAAAATTTGCTCCTCTTAACATGAAAGTTTCTCACTCTAATATAACAGCTAGAACATCCCGTATTGTAACTCTGTAGTAACCCATAGTTGACCTACAATAAACTCGAACAATTTACAACTGCGACGTAGCTCTCTCTCTCTTTCTCTTTTTTCTCTTCTCTTTTTCTCTCTCTCTTTTTCTCTCTCTTGCTTTTTCTCTCTGATTGTTATGAAAATCAACACAGTTCGCTTTCAGCGCAGAAATTCCTGCAGAGTTCCAATCTACGTGGTTGACTTTGGGACCAAAACTACCACCACAACTTCAGCACGTCTCAACAGGTATAGGATATTATATTAATTAACTTATTTATTTATTTTCGAAAATCAAAGAATGTGGCACTCACTCATCAGGAAAACAAAAATTACAAGTTGATTAAAACATGGACCGCAGCTGATATTGTGAGTCTTTGAAATTTTCGATTGGTTTGTTGTACGATGTGGGTGTGGAGAGTCGTAAAACCACAGCAAAGTTGTACTTTGAACTCGATACACGCCATTATATACGCAATTCTACCGAGAAAAACGGGCTCAAACTACAGCGGGATAGAGCAACATACACCGTGAAAGCTGGCTTTGGGAAGAACGAACCTTATAGTCAAACAGTATCGTCCTTACTAGTTGTACATGGTTTCCCATACAAAGTGTACATTTTATTCATATCACATTCTAGTAGGATACGAAATGAAATTTCGATTCCGAATTGAAAAGGCCTGCGTGAACTTATGAACACCTACAAAGTGCCTCTTCTAATGAAAACCTCAAAAGAGCTACTTTGATTATCAAAATTTGTACGCTGTTAAAACGGTTTGAGAACTGGATGAAAAGTTCGAGAAATAATCATGGAACTGCAGAAACACAATTGAAGACAAACACGAAATGTATCGGCCAGTTCTATATATGACCGGGGTTTCTGGTAACCCAACCGTTCTTTGGTAACCCCTTTTCTAGGTTACCTCACAGGTAACCGGTAGGTAATATGAAACTTAATTTTGGTTGCCATACAAGATAACGTTAAGAAAGAGGTTACCAGCCGCCCGATTAGATGTAGAATTCACCGAATGTGTCGCCGGAAATTCTATTTTTGTCCGTTCCAGGTCCGATTTCGTCACACTCGACCGGTTCGGGACCGTATCTGCCTGGTTCCAGCATGAAAATGAGCCTCTCAAAACACAGTCGCTCTCCTACGCCAGATTCGCGCCAGATTCTCTCTTCAACACTTGCTGGAAGCAAATTTTATCCGTAAATCTCGGACCAGATGCCCGGAAACTTCCCGAACTGACCATTTTGTTTCAAAACTAACTGTCTCGCGTGTAATTTCAACATTCAATGTCGTATAATGAAAGAATTAAAGCAGATGCGAGTTTATCGTTTTTTATGTGAAACGTGTAAAGTTTTATGCAAATGTTTTTTGGGTCACATTTTCAGTTGTTGTCAGCGTTTCAACAACTTGATCGAATTATCTATTGACAAGGTAGGTCGCCGGCGGCTAAAGCCGCCTCCGCCTCCCTTGTTTTTATTCCGGGCTGGCGAGAGCTTCCTGGCCCTATTTTTTCTGAACATGGACCGCCGAAGCTCTCCTCAACATAGAGCACGAAAAATGTTCTCAATAGCAAAACCTCTCTTCAACATAGAGTGCGAGTCTTCTCTCTAACATAAAGCGCGACTCCTCTCTCCAACAAAGAGCGCGAGCACTCTCCCTAACAGAGCGCGAGTCCTCTATCTAACTTAGAGCGCGAGCACTCTCCCTAACATAGAGCGCGAGTCCACTTCCTAACTTATAGCGCGAGATCTCTCCCTAACATAGAGCGCGGAACTTCTACTTAACATAGAGCGCGGAATGTCTCAGCATGGAGCGCGGAACTTCTCCCCAACATAGAGCGCGGAACTTCTTCCTAACATAGAGCGCGGAACTTCTCCTTAACATAGAGCGCGGGATGTCTTAACATAGAGCGCGGGACTTCTCCTTAACAAAGAGCGCGAAACTGGAGCGCGAAATGTTTCCCTAACATAGAGCGCGGAGCTTCTCCTTAACATAGAGCGCGGGATGTCTCAACATAGAGCGCGAGACTTCTATCTAGCATAGAGCGCGGAACTTCTCCTTAACATAGAGCGCGGGATGTCGCAGCATAGAGCGCGAAACTTCTCCTTAACAAAGAGCGCGAAACTTCTCCTTAACATAGAGCGCGACAGTTCTCGTTGGGATTCTCTCTCTCTCTCTCTCTCTCTCTCTCTCTCTCTCTCTCTCTCTCTCTCTCTCTCTCTCTCTCTCTCTACCTCTCTCTCTCTCTGTTAAGGCTGCGTGTATTTCACGTGACGTTAACGATCTCTTGTTCAACTCAGAATGAGTAAATCTATTCCCCATTCCAATTGCAGCTGCAGCCGATCTGTAGCGCGAGTCCTCTCTCTAACATAGAGCGCGAGTCCTCTCTCTAACATAGGGCGCGGGAAATCCCCCTAACATAGAACGTGAGTCCTTACTCTAACATAGGGCGCGGGAGATCCCCCCTAACATAGAGCGCGAAACCTCTCTCTAACATAAGGCGTGATTTCTCTCTCTCCCTCTCTCTCTAACATAGAGCGCGAGTCCTCTCTCTAACATAGGGCGCGGGAAGTCCCCCCTATAGGTTTCGCTTACGGAATACATTTTAGAATACGGTCAATTGTCAGTTGCGCTGTGTCAAATGCACCAAGTATTTTGGCGGCGACGGTTTTTCGTCAAAAGTGGGGATCGGGACATTATTTTCAATAATAATGAAAAATTCATTCCAATAAGTGGCCGACTCATTCAAATCCCTCTATTTCATTTTGTGGATAGGTCTTTGGTGCCCTGAATGGAACCCCTTATTCTCAGATGTTTTCTGTAAAACACAAAGCGGTTCCGTCATTGTCAGCGTTTCAACAACTTGATCGAATTATCTATTGACAAGGTAGGTCGCCGGCGGCTAAAGCCGCCTTCGCCTCCCTTGTTTTTATTCCGGGCTGGCGTGAGCTTCCTGGCCCTATTTTTTCTGAACATGGACCGCCGAAGCTCTCCTCAACATAGAGCACGAAAAATGTTCTCAATAGCAAAACCTCTCTTCAACATAGAGTGCGAGTCTTCTCTCTAACATAAAGCGCGACTCCTCTCTCCAACAAAGAGCGCGAGCACTCTCCCTAACAGAGCGCGAGTCCTCTATCTAACTTAGAGCGCGAGCACTCTCCCTAACATAGAGCGCGAGTCCACTTCCTAACTTATAGCGCGAGATCTCTCCCTAACATAGAGCGCGGAACTTCTACTTAACATAGAGCGCGGAATGTCTCAGCATGGAGCGCGGAACTTCTCCCCAACATAGAGCGCGGAACTTCTTCCTAACATAGAGCGCGGAACTTCTCCTTAACATAGAGCGCGGGATGTCTTAACATAGAGCGCGGGACTTCTCCTTAACAAAGAGCGCGAAACTGGAGCGCGAAATGTTTCCCTAACATAGAGCGCGGAACTTCTCCTTAACATAGAGCGCGGGATGTCGCAGCATGGAGCGCGAAACTTTTCCCTAACATAGAGTGCGGAACTTCTTCCTTACATAGAGCGCGGAGCTTCTCCTTAACATAGAGCGCGGGATGTCTCAACATAGAGCGCGAGACTTCTATCTAGCATAGAGCGCGGAACTTCTCCTTAACATAGAGCGCGGGATGTCGCAGCATAGAGCGCGAAACTTTTCCCTAACATAGACCGCGAAACTTCTTCCTAACATAGAGCACTGAACTTTTTTTTTACATAGAGCACGGGACTTCTCCTTAACAAAGAGCGCGAAACTTCTCCTTAACATAGAGCGCGACAGTTCTCGTTGGGATTCTCTCTCTCTCTCTCTCTCTCTCTCTCTCTCTCTCTACCTCTCTCTCTCTGTTAAGGCTGCGTGTATTTCACGTGACGTTAACGATCTCTTGTTCAACTCAGAATGAGTAAATCTATTCCCCATTCCAATTGCAGCTGCAGCCGATCTGTAGCGCGAGTCCTCTCTCTAACATAGAGCGCGAGTCCTCTCTCTAACATAGGGCGCGGGAAATCCCCCCTAACATAGAACGTGAGTCCTTACTCTAACATAGGGCGCGGGAGATCCCCCCTAACATAGAGCGCGAGATCTCTCTCTCTAACATAGGGCGCGATTTCTCTCTCTCTCTCTCTCTCTCTCTCTCTCTCTCTCTCTCTCTCTCTCTCTCTCTCTCTCTCTCTCTCTCTCTCTCTCTCTCTCTCTCTCTCTCTCTCTAACATAGAGCGCGAGTCCTCTCTCTAACATAGGGCGCAGGAAATACCCCCTAACATAGAACGTGAGTCCTTTCTCTAACATAGGGCGCGGGAGATCCCCCTAACATAGAGCGCGAAACCTCTCTCTAACATAAGGCGTGATTTCTCTCTCTCCCTCTCTCTCTAACATAGAGCGCGAGTCCTCTCTCTAACATAGGGCGCGGGAAATCCCCCCTATAGGTTTCGCTTACGGAATACATTTTAGAATACGGTCAATTGTCAGTTGCGCTGTGTCAAATGCACCAAGTATTTTGGCGGCGACGGTTTTTCGTCAAAAGTGGGGATCGGGACATTATTTTCAAAAATAATAAAAAATTCATTCCAATAAGTGGCCGACTCATTCAAATCCCTCTATTTCATTTTGTGGATAGGTCTTTGGTGCCCTGAATGGAACCCCTTATTCTCAGATGTTTTCTGTAAAACACAAAGCGGTTCCGTCATTATAAATCAGTTATCTCTTGTGAGAAAAATTGTGTGTTGAGAATGGAAAGTCGGGTGCCTATTGACTTTTAGTATCAGCACGATCTTTTTGATATATAGTGCGTTCTGCTGCTCCCATATCACATTCACGATTATGCTAAACACCCAGAAGAAATGATGATGGACTTTTTTAATATATAGTTTTTCAGGTTCTCGAATCTTTGGAATGAAGGTCCGTTTGGGAACCAAGATGATCACATATGTTTTTCTATTCTGATTTTTCAATAAATAAATATATATATGTTTTTATGAACGTATTGAAGAACATTATGTCCATTTCCAAAGTACGTTACCAAATAGAAAGTTACGAGTTTCTTTGCCAAACAAAAAGTAGAAACTGGAAGAGATATCGGAAAAGTTCAATTGAAAGCCGTTTGCGGGTTAGTTAGTTGCGGGCTCGGTGGTTCGATCCCCGCCTGTGACCAATTATTTGCTGTTCCAAAATTACGCTGTGTACGTCCCAGGTAAACATTTGACACCCCCTTATGTACGCAACTAAAAAAAGCCGATTTCAGAAATTTTCGGTTCTTTTTTTGCAAAAATACTACTATTGCCTTTCTATTCCGTAAACCCCTGAAAAAAATTCGAAAAATCAGTAACTTTAAACTTTTTTCCACTTATAGTTAAAACTCCACACTAAATTAATGAAAAATGTTTATTCGGGCAAACAAAATGTCAGATCATTATCAAAAAACACAGATACCAGGAGAGAAACAGTTCAAAACATTGTGTATGATCTCAAAATTTAAATTCACGTTTTCGACATTCGTGTAAGCAAAAGTTGTGCGATCGTTCTGAGGAACGTCGTACGTGAGAACGAATCAGTGTTGGGAAGGTTTCTGCAAGTTTAGTGTCACTGAACATGGAAAAACAAACAAAGCTGTAACATCAGAAATAAGTATTATTGATGAGATGTGTCCAGTTAGCCGAAAGCCGAAAGTATCCGAAATGTCTCATTTTGGATAGTCAACAGAATTATAAAAAAAAGTGAGCCAATCAGCAGGGACAATCAACCTTTTCGGGTCAACTACGTATCAGCAATCTTGTAAAATGGCAAAACAGCACGAACGTATCACATAGTATTTATTGACATTTTTAGGTTATTTTCTGAATAACACTCAGTCCCAGTTAAACTAAATCTTTTCATTGGTCGAAAGTATAGCAACCATACACGTCTGAAACTGAAACTGAACAAAAATCAGCAATTCTGCAAAAGGTGATTTCAAAATTAGAATAATTTTCACACATCAACATTAATCCCAAGCAAGGCCATTTCGTGCAAAATTCACAGGTTCTTTGAGTTGTTCGAGTCCGCTGAACATTCAATTTCCGAACTCTTTGTTCTGTGGAACGAAGACATGCTGAGGTCAATTAAACGTCAGTAACTCACGTGAAAATCGCAATGTGAACATTTTACATCATACTGAACAGTAAGAATACCCTAACTTATCTTAAACCACTACTCAGTCCGCTGAACATTCAATTTCCGAACCCTTCGTTCTGTGGAACGAAGACATGCTGAGGTCAATTAAACGTCAGTAACTCACGTGAAAATCGCAATGTGAACATTTTACATCATACTAAACAGTAACAACACCCTAACTTATCTCAAACCACTACTCAGTCCGCTGAACATTCAATTTCCGAACCCTTCGTTCTGTGGAACGAAGGACTGCTAACGTGGTTTGCTAAATAATCAGTTTTTAAAACCTTCGTTCTGTGGAACGAAGGATTGCTGAGGTTAATTAAACGTCAGTAACTTACGTGAAAATCGCGATGTGAACATTTTACATCATACTGAACAGTAACAATACCCTAACTTATCTTAAACCACTACTTAGTCCGCTGAACATTCAATTTCCGAACCCTTCGTTCTGTGGAACGAAGACATGCTGAGGTCAATTGAGTGGAACGAAGACATGCTGAGGTCAATTAAACGTCGGTAACTTACGTGAAAATCGCAATGTGACCTTTTCACATCATACCGAACAGTAAAAATACCCTAACTTATCTCAAACCACTACTCAGTCCGCTGAACATTCAATTTGCGAACCCTTCGTTCTGTGGAACGACGACATGCTGAGGTCAATAAAACGTCAGTAACTTACGTTTAAATCGCGATGTGAACATTTTACATCTTACTGAACAGTAACGATACCCTAACTTATCTTAAACCACTACTTAGTCCGCTGAACATTCAATTTCCGAACCCTTCGTTCTGTGGAACGAAGACATGCTGAGGTCAATTAAACGTCGGTAACTTACGTGAAAATCGCAATGTGACCTTTTCACATCATACCGAACAGTAACAATACCCTAACTTATCTCAAGCCACTACTCAGTCCGCTGAACATTCAATTTGCGAACCCTTCGTTCTGTGGAACGAAGACATGCTGAGGTCAACAAAACGTCAGTAACTTACGTTTAAATCGCGATGTGAACATTATACATCATACTGAACAGTAACAATACCCTAACTTATCTTAAACCACTACTTAGTCCGCTGAACATTCAATTTCCGAACCCTTCGTTCTGTGGAACGAAGACATTCTGATGTCAATTAAACGTCAGTAACTTA
Organism: Litoditis marina; assembly: GCA_964036275.1. Classification (NCBI taxonomy): domain Eukaryota; kingdom Metazoa; phylum Nematoda; class Chromadorea; order Rhabditida; family Rhabditidae; genus Litoditis; species Litoditis marina. The sequence goes on from OZ038434.1 coordinate 29,606,196, forward strand.
CGTGAAAATCGCAATGTGAACATTTTACATCATACTGAACAGTAACAATACCCTAACTTATCTTGAACCACTACTCAGTCCGCTGAACATTCAATTTCCGAACCCTTCGTTCTGTGGAACGAAGACATGCTGAGGTCAATAAAACGTCAGTAACTCACGTGAAAATCGCAATGTGAACATTTTACATCATACTGAACAGTAATAATACCCTAACTTATCTTAAACCACTACTCAGTCCGCTGATCATTCAATTTTCGAACCCTTCGTTCTGTGGAACGAAGACATGCTGAGGTCAATTAAACGTCGGTAACTTACGTGAAAATCGCAATGTGACCTTTTCACATCATACCGAACAGTAACAATACCCTAACTTATCTCAAACCACTACTCAGTCCGCTGAACATTCAATTTCCGAACCCTTCGTTCTGTGGAACGAAGACATGCTGAGGTCAATTAAACGTCAGTAACTCACGTGAAAATCGCAATGTGAACATTTTACATCATACTAAACAGTAACAACACCCTAACTTATCTCAAACCACTACTCAGTCCGCTGAACATTCAATTTCCGAACCCTTCGTTCTGTGGAACGAAGGACTGCTAACGTGGTTTGCTAAATAATCAGTTTTTAAAACCTTCGTTCTGTGGAACGAAGGATTGCTGAGGTTAATTAAACGTCAGTAACTTACGTGAAAATCGCGATGTGAACATTTTACATCATACTGAACAGTAACAATACCCTAACTTATCTTAAACCACTACTTAGTCCGCTGAACATTCAATTTCCGAACCCTTCGTTCTGTGGAACGAAGACATGCTGAGGTCAATTAAGTGGAACGAAGACATGCTGAGGTCAATTAAACGTCGGTAACTTACGTGAAAATCGCAATGTGACCTTTTCACATCATACCGAACAGTAACAATACCCTAACTTATCTCAAACCACTACTCAGTCCGCTGAACATTCAATTTGCGAACCCTTCGTTCTGTGGAACGAAGACATGCTGAGGTCAATAAAACGTCAGTAACTTACGTTTAAATCGCGATGTGAACATTTTACATCTTACTGAACAGTAACGATACCCTAACTTATCTTAAACCACTACTTAGTCCGCTGAACATTCAATTTCCGAACCCTTCGTTCTGTGGAACGAAGACATGCTGAGGTCAATTAAACGTCGGTAACTTACGTGAAAATCGCAATGTGACCTTTTCACATCATACCGAACAGTAACAATACCCTAACTTATCTCAAGCCACTACTCAGTCCGCTGAACATTCAATTTGCGAACCCTTCGTTCTGTGGAACGAAGACATGCTGAGGTCAACAAAACGTCAGTAACTTACGTTTAAATCGCGATGTGAACATTATACATCATACTGAACAGTAACAATACCCTAACTTATCTTAAACCACTACTTAGTCCGCTGAACATTCAATTTCCGAACCCTTCGTTCTGTGGAACGAAGACATTCTGATGTCAATTAAACGTCAGTAACTTACGTGAAAATCGCAATGTGAACATTTTACATCATACTGAACAGTAACAATACCCTAACTTATCTTGAACCACTACTCAGTCCGCTGAACATTCAATTTCCGAACCCTTCGTTCTGTGGAACGAAGACATGCTGAGGTCAATAAAACGTCAGTAACTCACGTGAAAATCGCAATGTGAACATTTTACATCATACTGAACAGTAAGAATACCCTAACTTATCTTAAACCACTACTCAGTCCGCTGATCATTCAATTTTCGAACCCTTCGTTCTGTGGAACGAAGACATGCTGAGGACAATTAAACGTCGGTAACTTACGTGAAAATCGCAATGTGACCTTTTCACATCATACCGAACAGTAACAATACCCTAACTTATCTCAAACCACTACTCAGTCCGCTGAACATTCAATTTGCGAACCCTTCGTTCTGTGGAACGAACACATGCTGAGGTCAATTAAACGTCAGTAACTTACGTTTAAATTGCGATGTGAACATTTTACATCATACTGAACAGTAACAATACCCTAACTTATCTTAAACCACTACTCAGTCCGCTGAACATTCAATTTCCGAACCTTTCGTTCTGTGGAACGAAGACATGCTGAGGTCAATTAAGTGGAACGAAGACATGCTGAGGTCAATTAAACGTCGGTAACTTACGTGAAAATCGCAATGTGACCTTTTCAAATCATACCGAACAGTAACAATACCCTAACTTATCTCAAACCACTACTCAGTCCGCTGAACATTCATTTTGCGAACCCTTCGTTCTGTGGAACGAAGACATGCTGAGGTCAATAAAACGTCAGTAACTTACGTTTAAATCGCGATGTGAACATTTTACATCATACTGAACAGTAACAATGCCCTAATTTATCTTAAACCACTACTTAGTCCGCTGAACATTCAATTTCCGAACCCTTCGTTCTGTGGAACGAAGACATGCTGAGGTCAATTAAACGTCGGTAACTTACGTGAAAATCGCAATGTGACCTTTTCACATCATACCGAACAGTAACAATACCCTAAATTATCTCAAACCACTACTCAGTCCGCTGAACATTCAATTTGCGAACCCTTCGTTCTGTGGAACGAAGACATGCTGAGGTCAATAAAACGTCAGTAACTTACGTTTAAATCGCGATGTGAACATTTTACATCATACTGAACAGTAACGATACCCTAACTTATCTTAAACCACTACTTAGTCCGCTGAACATTCAATTTCCGAACCCTTCGTTCTGTGGAACGAAGACATGCTGAGGTCAATTAAACGTCGGTAACTTACGTGAAAATCGCAATGTGACCTTTTCACATCATACCGAACAGTAAAAATACCCTAACTTATCTCAAACCACTACTCAGTCCGCTGAACATTCAATTTGCGAACCCTTCGTTCTGTGGAACAAAGACATGCTGAGGTCAACAAAACGTAAGTAACTTACGTTTAAATCGCGATGTGAACATTTTACATCATACTGAACAGTAACAATACCCTAACTTATCTTAAACCACTACTTAGTCCGCTGAACATTCAATTTCCGAACCCTTCGTTCTGTGGAACGGAGACATGCTGATGTCAATTAAACGTCAGTAACTTACGTGAAAATCGCAATGTGAACATTTTACATCATACTGAACAGTAACAATACCCTAACTTATCTTGAACCACTACTCAGTCCGCTGAACATTCAATTTGCGAACCCTTCGTTCTGTGGAACAAAGACATGCTGAGGTCAACAAAACGTCAGTAACTTACGTTTAAATCGCGATGTGAACATTTTACATCATACTGAACAGTAACAATACCCTAACTTATCTTAAACCACTACTTAGTCCGCTGAACATTCAATTTCCGAACCCTTCGTTCTGTGGAACGGAGACATGCTGATGTCAATTAAACGTCAGTAACTTACGTGAAAATCGCAATGTGAACATTTTACATCATACTGAACAGTAACAATACCCTAACTTATCTTGAACCACTACTCAGTCCGCTGAACATTCAATTTGCGAACCCTTCGTTCTGTGGAACGAAGACATGCTGAGGTCAATAAAACGTCAGTAACTTACGTTTAAATCGCGATGTGAACATTTTACATCATACTGAACAGTAAAAATACCCTAACTTATCTTAAACCACTACTTAGTCCGCTGAACATTCAATTTCCGAACCCTTCGTTCTGTGGAACGAAGACATGCTGATGTCAATTAAACGTCAGTAACTTACGTGAAAATCGCAATGTGAACATTTTACATTATACTGAACAGTAACAATACCCTAACTTATCTTGAACCACTACTCAGTCCGCTGAACATTCAATTTCCGAACCCTTCGTTCTGTGGAACGAAGACATGCTGAGGTCAATTAAACGTCAGTAACTTACGTAAAACGCGCAATGTGACCTTTTCACATCCTACTGGACAGTAACAACACCCTAACTTATCTTAAACCACTACTCAGTCCGCTGAACATTCAATTTCCGAACCCTTCGTTCTGTGGAACGAAGACATGCTGATGTCAATTAAACGTCAGTAACTTACGTGAAAATCGCAATGTGAACATTTTACATTATACTGAACAGTAACAATACCCTAACTTATCTTGAACCACTACTCAGTCCGCTGAACATTCAATTTCCGAACCCTTCGTTCTGTGGAACGAAGACATGCTGAGGTCAATTAAACGTCGGTAACTTACGTGAAAATCGCAATGTGACCTTTTCACATCATACCGAACAGTAACAATACCCTAACTTATCTCAAACCACTACTCAGTCCGCTGAACATTCAATTTTCGAACCCTTCGTTCTGTGGAACGAACACATACTGAGGTCAATTAAACGTCTGTAACTCACGTGAAAATCGCAATGTGAACGTTTTACATCCTACTGAACAGTAAGAATACCCTAACTTATCTTGAACCACTGCTCAGTCCGCTGAACATTCAATTTGCGAACCCTTCGTTCTGTGGAACGAAGACATGCTGAGGTCAATTAAACGTCGGTAACTTACGTGAAAATCGCAATGTGAACATTTTACATCATACTGAACAGTAAGAATACCCTAACTTATCTTAAACCACTACTTAGTCCGCTGAACATTCAATTTCCGAACCCTTCGTTCTGTGGAACGAAGACATGCTGATGTCAATTAAACGTCAGTAACTTACGTGAAAATCGCAATGTGAACATTTTACATTATACTGAACAGTAACAATACCCTAACTTATCTTGAACCACTACTCAGTCCGCTGAACATTCAATTTCCGAACCCTTCGTTCTGTGGAACGAAGACATGCTGAGGTCAATTAAACGTCAGTAACTTACGTAAAATGCGCAATGTGACCTTTTCACATCCTACTGGACAGTAACAACACCCTAACTTATCTTAAACCACTACTCAGTCCGCAAAATAATCAATTTCCGAAACCTTCGTTCTGTGGAACGAAAAACAACTAGGGTCAATAAAAGGTCACTAAATCACGTGAGATTTTCAACATTGACTGTTACGTCATATTTAACAGAAAAGCGTAATTGAACGCGGTTGATGTTGTTTCTTTCTCAAAAGAAGAGAGAGTTTCATAAGTCTTACATGTGAAGTGTTAAACAAAACAAACTATTCTTAGCCCTTAACTAACGAGCAGTATAATTTACAGTACAGCAGTTAAACTCTAACAAAACAATGAAAAAAATCGCGCGCAGCGCGAAGCGCTGTGCGAGATTTGTCTTTGGTCCGGCTAATGCCCGCTTTCATTTTTTTAGTTCACTCTCAAAAAGGTCCAATTGTGCAAATCAAAACTTTTTATGATTTGCTGACTTTCTATGGCACATTTACAAGCTATGTTCAAAATTTGAACAAAATTGATTAAGTTTGAGCCGAGTTATGACGTTATGCGCTTCATGCAGACCGCCAACTTCCGTCGTGTGTCTGTGTGTGTGTGTGTGTGTGTGTGTGTGTGTGTGTGTGTGTGTGTGTGTGTGTGTGTGTGTGTGTGTGTGTGTGTGTGTGTGTTGGTGCGCACTCCTGGGATATTTTTATGTGTGAACCGATTTGACTGAAAATTTGGGACACTATAGATAACCCACTCAAACTTTGGGGCCGCAAACTTTTTTTCGAAAAAAATTATTTTTCCTCAAGTTATAGGTCTTTGAAAATGTCTCTGCGTCTCTTCATTTCGTGCACTCTCTCGCCCTCTCTGTCGGGGTAAATCAAATTGCGTTATAACTCAGCTCAGTCCTAACCAATTCAAGTAAAATTTGAAGTATGCTACCACGATATGAACTGACATCGATTTAGATGTAAGTCTTCTACTGATGACGTCATCGAGGATTCTGGAGCTCGGATGACGTCATTTTTGAAAAGTGCAAAGTTGACGTCACATATATTTTCAAATGATGGTAATATCTCAGAAAGGGTCAATTAACGGTGAAACTCAATTTAAGAGTAACGTATTCCGGGATTCTGGAGACCAGATGACGTCATTTTTGAAAAGTGCAAAGTTGACGTCACATATATTTTCAAATGCTGAAAATATCTTAAAAATGGTATATTAACGATAAAACTTTATCTAAATATGACTTATTTCTGGAATTCAGAAGGCCAGATGACGTCAACTTTTAAAAAAATTGACGTGAAATATGTTTTCGAATGCTGAAAGTTTCTTAAAAATGGTCAATTCACGATGAAACTTCATTCAAATATGACGTATTCTGGGACTCTGAAAGGCAGATGAAGTAAGTTTTCAGAACTGCAATGTTGACGTCATATTTTTTTCGAATGATGGTAATACTTGACAAGTGGTTCATTAAGAAAAGAATTTTATCTGCACCGTACAGATCAAACTACATACCTACGGCATGTATACAAAAGGAGAAAAATTCATGAAAAAGTGGGGGCCCAACGAATGTGAGATTTGTCTTCTGCTGTGCGCCCCTTAGACAACTACTCTCAAATGGAGCAGTTACTACTACAAAAACCGAAAAATACCAATATACTCAAGTATAACTGTTCATTACAAACATACAAAAGTCGTAAAATATTTTCTCAAACCTGTAAACTAAGAATCTACAAATCACAGATGTTAACTCAACGTACTCAATTATAGAATTCCTGATTTTGTGCACAATGGTTGGCATTTTTTGTCATTACTTCAATTCTAGGTGCTATAACGTTTGTCATATTATTCAACAGTTGTTCTCTCTTTCGCAGCTGTGACTTGTAGATTCTAGTTTACAGGTTTGAGAAAATATTTTACGACTTTTGTATGTTTGTAATGAACAGTTATACTTGAGTATATTGGTATTTTTCGGTTTTTGTAGTAGTAACTGCTCCATTTGAGAGTAGTTGTCTAAGGGGCGCACAGCAGAAGACAAATCTCACATTCGTTGGGCCCCCACTTTTTCATGATTGGCAACTCACTTCCACGAGTTCTCTCACACTCATGAGCAGGCGATCATTTTGTGCTGATGTCTGAGCGGCATTGACAATCAGCTGACTCATGACCGTAACTTGTGCATCCGGTCGTTTAATAACATCCTATAATAAAACATTTTAAAAAGACGTGTTTTTCGACTGCGCACGAGAGTAATCTAACCTTTGATCTTTTGATAAAGGAAAAGCGAGTATCAGGTTCCACTACAATTGAACGAAACTTGGTTTTTTCACTCAACTGAAGGATTTTTTTGAGTTTGTTTTCCAAAAATAGTGTAAACACAGTACTCAGTAATGATTTTGTGTTTTCTGACCTGATGTATCATTGGAGTTTCCATTTTCCGCATGTTTGTCAGAAACGAATCTGCTTGCTCGAATTCTCCCACAGTCCTGGGTTTTGGAACATCTCGACAGTCGAAATGACTTCCACGTTGCCGAGCACTCACACAATCAGCAGCAGCCACCTGAAACAGACCGCACTGTACTGTCGGGCAGAAAGAATGCAAGAATATTGTGTTGTAAATTCTCATCAATAACTGGAACATCACATCTCGGATTTGTCAGTTACACGTTCAAGCTTGCTTATAGGAGAGCGAACTACATTACAAACTAGGTAAAGTGAGTGCCGAGTTTATAAACTTCGGTCTCCCCTCGGAATCGAACCTGCGAGCAGAGGTTTGGTAGAAGGGCGTTGATCACTGTTTTGTAAACTGAATATTCAGCGTAATAGTGGTGGAATAAGCCAAGTTGGGGTACTGTTACTGTTCAGTATGACGTGAAAAGTTCACATTACGATTTTCACGTAAATAACTGACGTTTTATTGAACTCATCAGTCCTTCGTTCCACAGAACGAAGGTTTTGTGAACTGAATATTCAGCGTAATAAGTAGTGGAATAAGCTAATTTAGGGTACTGTTACTGTTCGGTATGACGTGAAAAGTTCACATTAAGATTTTCACGTGAATAACTGACGTTTTATTGACCTCGGCAATACTGGTCAAGATCTCGTACCAGTTTCCACGTTTTGATGATTCATTCAGGAACACATTCAACAAGAGTGTTTTAAGGTTTGCGAATTCGGTACACCTGTTTTATATTCCAACTCAGACAACACTTCAAAGCAAATGGTATCTTGGTATTTACGTTATCTTAATTATTAGGCACTCTGCAACAGACGTTTTTCCAAAGTGTGAAAAGCATTTAACCCTACGAGTCACCGCCCTATGTCAGCCAACAATCTAATAATTAGCAACCAGTATGCAACATACTTTATCATAATATAAGGTGGTCCGTTTGTGTACTGGTTCATAAAACGTACTATAACGCTGTTTTTAGTTCTGTTCACTGTATCCCTGTGTCGTTAATTTGAGAACTCAACATTAAGTAGCATCTGCTGTGTTTTTTTGAACTAACCAGACCTTAACACACTTCAATATTTAGTAAACTAAGAGTTGGGATATTCAGGATATGTAAAGTTGGGATAATCATAGTGTTCAGCATCACGTAAAAAGCTCTCCTCAATATTTTCACGTGAGGCTTCGTTCATACTTTTTGCAGTTGCAGCTAGATGCAGCGTAAATCTTGTCGAAAATACGCGTATTGATTTTTACGCCAATGCAGTCGACTGCAACTGCAAAAATACGCTGCAGTTGTGTTGGTCATACTTTTTTAAGCCAGCTGCAGCGTTTTTTACGCTGAATTGAGCGTAATTTAAGCTGACTGCAGCGTAAATTGCAGTATTGACATGACCATACTGCACTGCAATGTAGTTACCCTTTTTATGAATTTTTTATCGTTATCAATATTTTTTCACTATTTTAGGCGTGCCATAATTAAAATCCAATATGTAGTAGCAGTTGACTAGGAGTTTATTAGTCTAAAAATAAAAAATCTTGTTGGCGCCGGGCGCTGGCGCCAAATTTGATAAAATATCAGTTGTCGTCAATGAAATTGTGTTGAATTCTATATGTAACCGAGTTTTTTGGTAACCGTTTTTTCCGGTTACTTCGATAATTAACCGGTCGAAAACTAATATTAACCGGTCGAAAATGTACAATCGCCCCCCACCCAACAATCACCCCCCTCGTGGTACTATTACCCCCCACCTAATTAAAATCCCAGAAAAGTCGCGCGAAGGGGATAAATGTGGCTGTTCGTGGCTGTTCAATGTACAATCAAACAACATTGCATTCTTCCGAACCATTTATTGCCGATGTTCAGACTAGACTGGAATCTAGTTCGTTGGGCTGGAGGACCTCATCAATATTTTCGTTCATCTTGGCGAACCTGAAAAATACTATAAATAGGGACTGTGTACCGTGTTTGTAGTTTGATCATATCGCGTTTCAAACATTGGGTTTTTTCGGGGTTCCTTTGCCGTTATTCATGCTTCCTGGGACAAATACTCGTGATTTTTTCTTAAAAGGCATCATCATTATTTGAAATATGTCAATTCCGTAATATTTTCCGTTCAAAAATAATTTCGCCCTCTTTATTTCTAATTTCATGAAACAATGAAGGTGTTTCTCGTTTCTGAAAAATCAAACTCGGCAAAGTGTCAAACCGCTTTTTTACGTTACGATTGGCAAATAGTCGACTGACTTTTGAAGTTTCTCTTATTGACCCTCCTAGATATGTATAGTATGTTGTCTTTCTGATAGGGTGTTGTATTCTTTATTTTGACTGACTCGATTAAATCATAACAGTTATTCTACACTGTATTATATAAACGTAGAGCTGTCATATCTATTTATTTAAATCGTGGCATAAAACTTGAATCAATTCCAAAGACTTCTAAACAAATAAAGGTAAAGCTCAGAGAAGTAATATAAACTAGAAAAACGGAAAGAGAAAGAGTATAGAAAGTGGTACGTTTTGCCTCTACCCCAGACGTAACCACTTAAATCCAGATACCTTCCCCCTGAGGCAAACCGACCTTTTGTGCTGTGATTGCCCGTATGGTAGGCATCCTAGATCGCAATTGCAACAAAATATGTTGCACGGTCCTATTCCATTACAAGCCCTGTTATTATTATTATTATTATTACTATTATTATTATTATTATTATTACTATTATTATTATTATTATTATTGTTATTGTTATTATTATTATTATTATTATTATTATTATTATTATTATTATTATTATTATTATTATTATTAATATTATTATTATTATTGTTATTGTTATTATTATTATTATTATTATTATTATTATTATTATTATTATTATTATTATTATTATTATTAATATTATTATTATTATTATTATTGTTATTGTTATTATTATTATTATTATTATTATTATTATTATTATTATTATTATTATTATTATTATTACTATTATTATTATTATTATTATTATTACTATTATTATTATTATTATTATTGTTATTGTTATTATTATTATTATTATTATTATTATTATTATTATTATTATTAATATTATTATTATTATTTTTTTTTATATTTATTATTATTATTATTATTATTATTATTATTATTATTATTATTATTAATATTATTATTATTATTATTATTATTATTATTATTATTATTATTATTATTATTATTATTATTATTATTATTATTATTATTATTATTATTATTATTATTATTATTATTATTATTATTATTATTATTATTATTATTATTATTATTATTATTATTATTATTATTATTATTATTATTATTATTATTATTATTATTATTATTATTATTATTATTATTATTATTATTATTATTATTGCTCTTATTATTGTTTTATTATTGCTCTTATTATTGTTTTATTATTATTGCTCTTATTATTGTTTTATTATTAGTGAACCAACTGGTGATATTTGTATATAATTTGAAAAACTCACCTATGTGATTCAAATATAGGCGGGCAGCACACGGCAGATGTGAAATCGATAAAAGCAACACTCAGAAAGGCAAGAAGAACAAAACAAATGAAACGCATTTTTTCGAACTGAAAAAGGTTGCCGATTAGATTTTTGAGATTTTTGAGATTTAAGGGATTTTTTTGTTGACGAAATCGGCAGCGCGAAGGGAAAAACCACGTGATGTTCACGTGGAGAAACTCGCATTTGTCACATGCCATATCACGTGAGAGACTATGGTCGAACGACGGACTATTTAGTGGTTTTCGAAATCAAATTTGAAACTTTATATAGGTGTTTCTGTACTCTTATCGAAACTTCATTCGAACGCTTCGGAAATTCCACAAATTAGTTATTTTGGTCACAAAAAGGTCAATATTGAAGTAATCGGGACTCATTCATTCGTGCCATATAGTTCTGAACGTGTAGCTAGAAAGTTAATAATAATAATAATAATAATAATAATAATAATAATAATAATAGACGATGGTGTAAAACTGACTGTTGAACTTGTACGTGAAGGGTTTATCTCGTATTTTATACTGTGAACTCATATGTTTTCACTGACGTTTCGCGGACCAGAAACTAATTTCGACGTTAAAATGAGCGATGAATAATCGCTCATTTCAACTAACACTGTTGTTTTGATGTTGATTCTGTAGAATAATCTTCTTTCAGGTTTGTCTCATCTAGGAACATTTTTTTATATTGAAGCTCTGTTTCAAAGCAGACGAAATAGATGAATGTACGTTTTGTATGGCTTTCGCGGCCATAGCAGAACAAAATTTTGATCCAACTCATTTTTTACAACAAAAAACATACATTTATTCAGAATACTGACTCGTGGGAGGTGTTTTCGGTGACACTTCCTAATTGACCGTACATTATTGCGATCAGACTACAGAAACATCGGAAAAGGGCAATTTATATGTAATCCTATTTGAGCGCCACAGTGAGTGAAAACTCTAATTGACGTCGTATTACTACGACTTCCACCTGAGTTGTATTTTAGAAAATTGAATTCAGATTGTTTGTATTGAAAGTACTAAACCAATAAATCGCCTGAATGTTTTCATTGAATGATCTACATATGGCGGTCTCCATTGCCGTTCTCTGTTCAGTAGTGGGGACCAAAGTTGTAAGCTAAAAGCGATTGTATTCAGTGGGAAAATGTGATCGGAAAAAATATTTTAGACAGATAGCTGAAATTGGCATACTTAATGGTGTTCCACAGGAATGATTGCAAATTCTCATTGAGAGACCCATCTATTACCTACAATTTCCCAGCCTCATATATACGGGTGGTCAATTGCAAAACCTGGTGAAACATGTTAAGCACAGCAGAACTCAGAAACGTGAGATGACAAAGTGCACGATGCCTCATTAGAATGCTAGCTTTACGTGACTTCAGTTTACGTCTAGTGTAGTGGCAGCACATTCACCACCGTGAAAATTCAAGGGTTGAATTGCGTTTCTTCTATTCTACTTTTTAAAAGATTTATTTCTATGAAAAACTCGGTACCTCCATGTGCGGCTTGTTTGTTGTATCCATATCCGTAAGAGGGGGTATATCCGTGCCTGGGAGTACCGTAATGGTTAGAGGGAATGTAGACAAATGGGTGACCGTAATCATCTCTGGAAAGAAAAAAGGTTGGAAAGCTTTCTCGAACAAGAATGATTGTTTTTGGAATGGGCTAAACTTTTCTCTTCCTCATTGATTTCAAGGTCAACATTCACTTTTTCATGAGCATGTTTGTAAACAAACAACATTTGTTTGTAATCTAGGTTCAGCATTCCAGGATATTTTCAAACAGTTTTGCTTACCCATGTCCGTAACTAAAAGGCGTTGAGTAGTCCTTGTGATCTACCCCGTTGTAGCCGAGTTTGTCGTCGTGACCTGAAATCAAAATGATTCCAATTTGAGATTCGGATGCCAAATTTGTTTAGGTTCCGGTTGGTTTAGCTGAAGAACTAAGTGGGCTTCATCCCAGATTTTTATGAATGAGAAGGTACGATCAGAACGTTCACACACAGTTTCACAAGCACGCAATATGACATATCCTGTGAACTTCTTGCACAGTATGATGACAGAATTTTCGGGAAGAATTGTGTTCGGAAGAGAAAGTGTTTCACATGTACAGTTTGCCCTAGAGAACAGTCATCACAGAATGTAAATGTATACTGTAGGAGAGTCCGTAGATATGACGTGGACTATACTTACCATAGCTGCTTCCGTACTCACTTCCGCTTCCGTACTTCCCGGAACCACCATATTTGTAGCTGCCATACTCACTTGACGATTCCTAAAAACATCTTGTCAGTTCGAGCGTCGAACTTTTTGCGTTTGTTTTCAAGTTGAGCTTGACTATGTAACCTGTAAAGTTGGCTCCGTGTTCGATATGAAAACTATGGTAACGTACCTTGTTATATCCAGCTCCGTAATTTCCGTTGTATCCAGTACCGTAATCCTTGTAGTTGAAACCATACGGACCATGACCGTAACCATGCAGGGCTGAAAAATATTCTTTTTTGTCTTTTTAGTTTTTCAAGAATGTTTTTGATTTATCGAAATTGCTTGAGTTCTATCGCAATTGTCATACATGACATTTGAATTATTACATCGGTTCAATCATTACTCTAATTTTTCAACGACTTGAGTACGTACATTCGTACATATTCCAACTATTAACGTTTTTGGTGAAACGGAACTAGAGTCGAATGCATAGTTCATTCTCCCGAAACGGTTCTGTGCAACTCGAATGAACTGAAAGAAGGGTATTTATACACTACTAGTCTCAGAAGAGTTGACGTAAAGTGTAGAAACAGAGAAATGAAAGAACAAATAAAATAGAAAAAGAGATTTTCAGTAGTTATTTACCTGCCGCATTGACTTGATACACAACTACCACCACAGTTAGAGCCAGAATAGAGATGGTTGACATGATTAGTTGGATTGTCTACGAGAGTAGATTGCACTTTATATACAGTTGCTATCTGGGTCACTTCTGTGTCGGACAATCCTTGCCATCGTTGAGTTTTTGCTAACGAACAGGTTTCAGGTTTTTACTACATGCTTGCATAACTTAACAACTATAGCTGAGATTAATAATCTTTTTGAGACGGTGTGAAAACAGTCTTGCCAAAACCAGATAAACAATTTGTATGGAAAATTTTGGATATCATTTATCCACCCTAATGAGAAACGAGGTCTCAACTGTGCTGCTAGCGAATTTAGGTGAATCAAATGCAAACCCATTACAACTATACTAGAAGTCAATTGAGTGGTCAGGTAAACTTTGTATTCAATAGAGGTATCGTGCAGTTTATCATTGCACGTTTCTCATCTCTGATGTGTTTCACATGTTCCACGGACTGTGCAAAGGACCAACAGTATATTAGGTTTTGACGTTCGACACAATTCTAGAGCAAAGATATAGTTCTTGCCATTCATATAGTTCCCAGTCGATTGGCCAGCCACTCTTGTAACGACCTCGACGAGAGAGTATGTAGGTCAGAGAGGCGGAGATGTCTGCGACCTCATTGACCTGCGTGCTCTCACGTTTTTGTAGCTTGATAACTGCTGAAAATTGGCACTAATCGTTCAGAGCATTTGCACTGAGAATTTGGCAACGTGCCAATGAGATTCCAGGTAGCTTTTCACCCTGTTGAAGTTTTTCAAAAAACTGGAAATTCCTGTTAGCGGTGCCCTTTCATTGCAACACGTAATACGAGAAATTTTCTGGAAAAAAACTTGTTCGTAATCTTGGCACCATGCCAACACGTTTCAGTGCGGAATCAAACTGTACTTGCCAGAACCTATTCACTTTTCTCACTTCATTTCGCTCTACTCACTCCTACAGCTCGGTCGTATGAGCATGAGAACCATACCCTGTATTGACGACGATCCCCCGAAGAGGTATAGTTCTCGATTGTTTCCCTAAACTTAATATTTTCTCTAGCATCTGAACTCGTCACTAAAGTTCACTCGTTTTCGAAATGATACAGGTAAAAAACCATAGGAAAAACCAAGCTAGGTCGTGCATACGTTATTTATTCGTTCAACAGCTTCTCTCGCTCCAACGGGATACCTTTTAGATAGTAATACATTTGAATATTAATATCATATATTTTTCAGTGTTGAACAGCCAAGAGTTTCCAATTGGATATACTCTCCCACTGGCAAGTACGGTGTTGACCTACAATATCAGGTAAGCACCCCTACTCATTGGTTGATTTCGAAATCGTTTCGCTCCAATTTGTGAGAAATAGATACTTAAAAATTGATATACACTGTGGTCGAAAATCGATTTGCTAAACTGCTATCGAATCACTACAAAGCGGCTACCAAATTGTTACTAGAGCGGTTTCATGAAAGTTTATAGTGGGTGCCAAATTTATATATTTCTGGCTCACACCAGACTCGAACCTGCAAGCAAAAGTTTCGTAGCAGGCCGCTGACCACTGTGCTATTAGAGTACATAACTGATAAGCTTTGGAAGCGAAGACATGTAAAGTTCTACTTCTAAAAACAACCTCTTTATTTAAATTTATTTCAAGTCAATTTTGTTGTACTAATAAAACCCAATGTGTGCGTACACAGCGGAAGGTGAGATATACAGTACTCTCCCGTCTTTCCGCTGGCGACGACTATATAGTTTACACCATTTCTACTGAGACTCCTACAGTAACCTTACGAACTTTCCGAAGGCCGTTGTGAAGCTGAAAATGTAGTTCCTGTAAAATGCTCTCGTATATTTACTCTACGTGAAAAGAAAAAAGAGGTACTAAAATCCTCAACTTCTCCGATCAAAAGTAAGTGAACAAAAACGGCTTGAAAGTTTCGAAGTCCTACTGTAGGAGTCTCAGTAGGAATGGAAAAGACTATACTAGCCGCCAGCTGTCTATGATAGTAGATCGAAAGCAGCACTCTCGGCTGTTTTTGCACATTACCCATGACACACCGTGAGCAAACTTCAAAACTGGTTCACCAATCTTTCCACCGAATACTTGTTTGAATGTTTCAAGTTTAGGATGAATACAGTTGGCGTATGCGTCAATTTTACACCAACTACGAAGTGTCAGTCTTGGATGTGTTAAATGGGTCTCGGAGCAGCTATCGCACTCTTTTTGGGCCATTGCAGGTTTGGGTAACAATATCACTAGCCTACATCATTTCCATGCGCAAAAATTAAAATTCAGCAAAAAAGGGCGGACTGGGAAGCCTAAACATAACGTTGCGCACGCCACAACAGACTAAAACGTGAATTTTATGCAAAGTAGATTTGTTAGTTCGAATAGAAATGTATCATCAGTTTCTCTTGAGCAGGTATTAACTTTCCTTTTTGCCCTCTTTCAGTCAACAATTGGCGTATTTATTACATTCATTGGAAACTTTGAATGTGTACTGTAGGAGTCTCGCTAGGAATGATGGGGACTATATACGGGCAGGGTTGATTAATATTATTGTAAAAAATGAAAGTGACCAACAGCTGATGTAGAGTATACAACAATATGTTTTTTTAAATTTCAATTTGTGTATCCATCTTGATTTCTTTCTTCATTTCAGAAAATCTATGCCGTATACTGGCTGCAGGACGACTGTTTTGTATTGGTTGCACACACATTGGACGACTCTTTTTTGACTCAGAACATCGTTCATTTAGATCACAGAAACAAGACTGCCAACTGTACACTAGCAAGGTATGGTTAAGTGGGTGCCAGGTTCATAAACTCCTGTTTCTCGTCGGAATCGAACCTGCGAGCAAAATGGCCAAATCCCGTCCTCTTTCAAATTAACCATGCTGTCCACAACGGCTGGACAAAACCGATCGAAAGTAGAGTGGTCAACCAATTCCATTAATCAGTTCCATTGTGAATCCAGTTCCGATCCAATTCTTGAAAATCTCCTCAATTTCAATTCTTTCCTCATTTCAAAAACCCATTCAGCTGTATTCCAGTTAACTTTCATAATACACAAAAATCAATCCGATCTAGAAATTGGTTTTATACAAAAACTAATTCAATTCGATTCTTTAGAATTGGTTTTCGATTCTTTCAGTTCCAATTCCAACTCCAATTTTCTGTGTGTTTTTATCACAAGAGGATAACGTAACAGCATACAAAACGTTGTTTTCATCAATTTACCTCCCGACGGTAGCTTGTAATTGGACTAATTCTAGTTTTATTCCTAACTGTAGCTCGATTCACGTCAAATCTGTTTCCAGAACATATGCTTGGGAAATAATGGGAATGATCGAAAATCCCAGCCATATTTGTCAACCATTGACCATCGATAATCAAGGTGAGCTGAACACTCCATACACGGCATTCGGTTTTTGTAGGAGAAGCAACGAGATAAACTAGAAATATCGTGATGGTGCAATGGTTGCCGTGCAACTAACGAATCCTATAAAACCCTATAAAGGACGGTGACATGGTATGGTTCGTTTCACCTATCGATAGTAGTCTTCCATGCTGGCAGTGTGGGGTTCAAAATCAGCTAAACTTGCATATCAACATGCAATAAATAGTTGAACATGAAATTTTTTATTGTAACGCGTTTCTGTGTTCCAGTATATTTCCTTGCCTTCGCCAAAGAGGAAATGGGAGACCTCAAAATCAGTTGTCGACTCTTTCCTCTCAACCCACTCGGTCAAACGGAAGATTTGGCCATCACCGAATTCAGCCTGCTTCCGTACCTCTTCTGGGTGCCACTAGGTATATATATATATATATATATATTAACTGGCTCAGTAGAAGTTGAACTTAAGAATTGTTCGAAACCTGATTTTCACAACAGAGTTTGTGGGTCAGAGAAACTCCGATTGACATTAATGCAATTTTCGAGTTTTTGAGAGGGGGTATAAAATAATACATCAAAAACGTGTGAAAGTAACATGCCTGGAAAGCTTTTACAATCCCCCCTTCCCCTCCTTTGTGATTCTTAGTTGAAACGGAGCCATGTTGCTTTCAGCCCCCCTCCCCCTCCTCCCATGGTGGGGGTAAAAGTAACACAGGACTTCTTTCGGCTAAAACGAAAAAGGGGGGGGGGGGCGAAAGTCAAATAGTATCGTATTCTGTTCAAATAAATGTCGAGCAAATAAGTGTATCTTTCGTTATTTTCAGAATTTGGGATGCGATTGGCTGGTAACACCCATCCGATAGTCGTTGGCAACAAGTTCTATATGAATGCGTTCACTAATAATCGAGGAGGCCATCGCCGCTGGCACTTCACACACAATGTGTCAACATTCATGTGTGTTGACATGGAAGAGGTGGTTCGCCGGGAAACCTCGGAAATTTCTGGGGGTGAGTAACATTTCACGTTTCACTCTGAAACTTTGGCGCCATTATTCTGCGATTAGCAAAGTAGAGTCAATGAGGCCGTATTTATCTGCGTCTCTTTGACCTGCACACTCTCTCAACGGGAAAACAGAATGGAAACAGTAACACTTTCTTAGTCAGTTTTGCAGTGGCTTTCACCACAGAGTTTGTAGATCAGAGAGACTCAGATTGACTCGGGCTGTCTGCGGCCTCATTGACTCCCATGCTCTCTCGCTTTTGTAGTTGGCCGACCGCAGCAAATTGACGCTAATGTTTATGTACATCCGGATTGCTGTC
>OZ038434.1:29624832-29788746 GCA_964036275.1 Litoditis marina
CCTAACATAGAGCGCGAGACCTCTCTCTCTCTAACATAGGGCGCGATTTCTCTCTCTCTCTCTCTCTCTCTCTCTCCTCTCTCTCTCTCTCTCTCTCTCTCTCTCTCTCTCTCTCTCTCTCTCTCTCTCTCTCTCTCTCTCTCTCTCTCTCTCTCTCTCTCTCTCTCTCTCTCTCTCTCTCTCTAACATAGAGCGCGAGTCCTCTCTCTAACATAGGGCGCAGGAAATACCCCCTAACATAGAACGTGAGTCCTTTCTCTAACATAGGGCGCGGGAGATCCCCCTAACATAGAGCGCGAAACCTCTCTCTAACATAAGGCGTGATTTCTCTCTCTCCCTCTCTCTCTAACATAGAGCGCGAGTCCTCTCTCTAACATAGGGCGCGGGACATCCCCCCTATAGGTTTCGCTTACGGAATACATTTTAGAATACGGTCAATTGTCAGTTGCGCTGTGTCAAATGCACCAAGTATTTTGGCGGCGACGGTTTTTCGTCAAAAGTGGGGATCGGGACATTATTTTCAATAATAATAAAAAATTCATTCCAATAAGTGGCCGACTCATTCAAATCCCTCTATTTCATTTTGTGGATAGGTCTTTGGTGCCCTGAATGGAACCCCTTATTCTCAGATGTTTTCTGTAAAACACAAAGCGGTTCCGTCATTATAAATCAGTTATCTCTTGTGAGAAAAATTGTGTGTTGAGAATGGAAAGTCGGGTGCCTATTGACTTTTAGTATCAGCACGATCTTTTTGATATATAGTGCGTTCTGCTGCTCCCATATCACATTCACGATTATGCTAAACACCCAGAAGAAATGATGATGGACTTTTTTAATATATAGTTTTTCAGGTTCTCGAATCTTTGGAATGAAGGTCCGTTTGGGAACCAAGATGATCACATATGTTTTTCTATTCTGATTTTTCAATAAATAAATATATATATGTTTTTATGAACGTATTGAAGAACATTATGTCCATTTCCAAAGTACGTTACCAAATAGAAAGTTACGAGTTTCTTTGCCAAACAAAAAGTAGAAACTGGAAGAGATATCGGAAAAGTTCAATTGAAAGCCGTTTGCGCTCTTTTCCTGTAACTGCGTTCATGTAGCAGCGCAATTCTGCCATTTGAATGTTGGTCGGATGGCCTAATGGATAGCACCTTTGCTTTTGAGCTGGTTAGTTGCGGGCTCGATGGTTCGATCCCCGCCTGTGACCAATTATTTGCTGTTCCAAAATTACGCTGTGTACGTCCCAGGTAAACATTTGACACCCACTTATGTACGCAACTAAAAAAAGCCGATTTCAGAAATTTTCGGTTCTTTTTTTGCAAAAATACTACTATTGCCTTTCTATTCCGTAAACCCCTGAAAAAAATTCGAAAAATCAGTAACTTTAAACTTTTTTCCACTTATAGTTAAAACTCCACACTAAATTAATGAAAAATGTTTATTCGGGCAAACAAAATGTCAGATCATTATCAAAAAACACAGATACCAGGAGAGAAACAGTTCAAAACATTGTGTATGATCTCAAAATTTAAATTCACGTTTTCGACATTCGTGTAAGCAAAAGTTGTGCGATCGTTCTGAGGAACGTCGTACGTGAGAACGAATCAGTGTTGGGAAGGTTTCTGCAAGTTTAGTGTCACTGAACATGGAAAAACAAACAAAGCTGTAACATCAGAAATAAGTATTATTGATGAGATGTGTCCAGTTAGCCGAAAGTCGAAAGTATCCGAAATGTCTCATTTTGGATAGTCAACAGAATTATAAAAAAAAGTGAGCCAATCAGCAGGGACAATCAACCTTTTCGGGTCAACTACGTATCAGCAATCTTGTAAAATGGCAAAACAGCACGAACGTATCACATAGTATTTATTGACATTTTTAGGTTATTTTCTGAATAACACTCAGTCCCAGTTAAACTAAATCTTTTCATTGGTCGAAAGTATAGCAACCATACACGTCTGAAACTAAACTGAACAAAAATCAGCAATTCTGCAAAAGGTGATTTCAAAATTAGAATAATTTTCACACATCAACATTAATCCCAAGCAAGGCCATTTCGTGCAAAATTCACAGGTTCTTTGAGTTGTTCGAGTCCGCTGAACATTCAATTTCCGAACTCTTTGTTCTGTGGAACGAAGACATGCTGAGGTCAATTAAACGTCAGTAACTCACGTGAAAATCGCAATGTGAACATTTTACATCATACTGAACAGTAAGAATACCCTAACTTATCTTAAACCACTACTCAGTCCGCTGAACATTCAATTTCCGAACCCTTCGTTCTGTGGAACGAAGACATGCTGAGGTCAATTAAACGTCAGTAACTCACGTGAAAATCGCAATGTGAACATTTTACATCATACTAAACAGTAACAACACCCTAACTTATCTCAAACCACTACTCAGTCCGCTGAACATTCAATTTCCGAACCCTTCGTTCTGTGGAACGAAGGACTGCTAACGTGGTTTGCTAAATAATCAGTTTTTAAAACCTTCGTTCTGTGGAACGAAGGATTGCTGAGGTCAATTAAACGTCAGTAACTTACGTGAAAATCGCAATATGAACATTTTACATCATACTGAACAGTACGAATACCCTAACTTATCTTAAACCACTACTCAGTCCGCTGAACATTCAATTTCCGAACCCTTCGTTCTGTGGAACGAACACATGCTGAGGTCAACAAAACGTCAGTAACTTACGTTTAAATCGCGATGTGAACATTTTACATCATACTGAACAGTAACAATACCCTAACTTATCTTAAACCACTACTTAGTCCGCTGAACATTCAATTTCCGAACCCTTCGTTCTGTGGAACAAAGACATGCTGAGGTCAATTAAGTGGAACGAAGACATGCTGAGGTCAATTAAACGTCGGTAACTTACGTGAAAATCGCAATGTGACCTTTTCACATCATACCGAACAGTAACAATACCCTAACTTATCTCAAACCACTACTCAGTCCGCTGAACATTCAATTTGCGAACCCTTCGTTCTGTGGAACGAAGACATGCTGAGGTCAATAAAACGTCAGTAACTTACGTTTAAATCGCGATGTGAACATTTTACATCATACTGAACAGTAACGATACCCTAACTTATCTTAAACCACTACTTAGTCCGCTGAACATTCAATTTCCGAACCCTTCGTTCTGTGGAACGAAGACATGCTGAGGTCAATTAAACGTCGGTAACTTACGTGAAAATCGCAATGTGACCTTTTCACATCATACCGAACAGTAACAATACCCTAACTTATCTCAAGCCACTACTCAGTCCGCTGAACATTCAATTTGCGAACCCTTCGTTCTGTGGAACGAAGACATGCTGAGGTCAACAAAACGTCAGTAACTTACGTTTAAATCGCGATGTGAACATTATACATCATACTGAACAGTAACAATACCCTAACTTATCTTAAACCACTACTTAGTCCGCTGAACATTCAATTTCCGAACCCTTCGTTCTGTGGAACGAAGACATTCTGATGTCAATTAAACGTCAGTAACTTACGTGAAAATCGCAATGTGAACATTTTACATCATACTGAACAGTAACAATACCCTAACTTATCTTGAACCACTACTCAGTCCGCTGAACATTCAATTTCCGAACCCTTCGTTCTGTGGAACGAAGACATGCTGAGGTCAATAAAACGTCAGTAACTCACGTGAAAATCGCAATGTGAACATTTTACATCATACCGAACAGTAACAATACCCTAACTTATCTCAAACCACTACTCAGTCCGCTGAACATTCAATTTGCGAACCCTTCGTTCTGTGGAACGAAGACATGCTGAGGTCAATAAAACGTCAGTAACTTACGTTTAAATCGCGATGTGAACATTTTACATCATACTGAACAGTAACGATACCCTAACTTATCTTAAACCACTACTTAGTCCGCTGAACATTCAATTTCCGAACCCTTCGTTCTGTGGAACGAAGACATTCTGATGTCAATTAAACGTCAGTAACTTACGTTTAAATTGCGATGTGAACATTTTACATCATACTGAACAGTAACAATACCCTAACTTATCTTGAACCACTACTCAGTCCGCTGAACATTCAATTTCCGAACCCTTCGTTCTGTGGAACGAAGACATGCTGAGGTCAATTAAGTGGAACGAAGACATGCTGAGGTCAATTAAACGTCGGTAACTTACGTGAAAATCGCAATGTGACCTTTTCACATCATACCGAACAGTAACAATACCCTAACTTATCTCAAACCACTACTCAGTCCGCTGAACATTCATTTTGCGAACCCTTCGTTCTGTGGAACGAAGACATGCTGAGGTCAATAAAACGTCAGTAACTTACGTTTAAATCGCGATGTGAACATTTTACATCATACTGAACAGTAACAATACCCTAACTTATCTTAAACCACTACTTAGTCCGCTGAACATTCAATTTCCGAACCCTTCGTTCTGTGGAACGAAGACATGCTGAGGTCAATTAAACGTCGGTAACTTACGTGAAAATCGCAATGTGACCTTTTCACATCATACCGAACAGTAACAATACCCTAAATTATCTCAAACCACTACTCAGTCCGCTGAACATTCAATTTGCGAACCCTTCGTTCTGTGGAACGAAGACATGCTGAGGTCAATAAAACGTCAGTAACTTACGTTTAAATCGCGATGTGAACATTTTACATCATACTGAACAGTAACGATACCCTAACTTATCTCAAACCACTACTTAGTCCGCTGAACATTCAATTTCCGAACCCTTCGTTCTGTGGAACGAAGACATGCTGAGGTCAATTAAACGTCGGTAACTTACGTGAAAATCGCAATGTGACCTTTTCACATCATACCGAACAGTAAAAATACCCTAACTTATCTCAAACCACTACTCAGTCCGCTGAACATTCAATTTGCGAACCCTTCGTTCTGTGGAACAAAGACATGCTGAGGTCAACAAAACGTCAGTAACTTACGTTTAAATCGCGATGTGAACATTTTACATCATACTGAACAGTAACAATACCCTAACTTATCTTAAACCACTACTTAGTCCGCTGAACATTCAATTTCCGAACCCTTCGTTCTGTGGAACGGAGACATGCTGATGTCAATTAAACGTCAGTAACTTACGTGAAAATCGCAATGTGAACATTTTACATCATACTGAACAGTAACAATACCCTAACTTATCTTGAACCACTACTCAGTCCGCTGAACATTCAATTTGCGAACCCTTCGTTCTGTGGAACAAAGACATGCTGAGGTCAACAAAACGTCAGTAACTTACGTTTAAATCGCGATGTGAACATTTTACATCATAGTGAACAGTAACAATACCCTAACTTATCTTAAACCACTACTTAGTCCGCTGAACATTCAATTTCCGAACCCTTCGTTCTGTGGAACGGAGACATGCTGATGTCAATTAAACGTCATAACTTACGTGAAAATCGCAATGTGAACATTTTACATCATACCGAACAGTAACAATACCCTAACTTATCTTGAACCACTACTCAGTCCGCTGAACATTCAATTTCCGAACCCTTCGTTCTGTGGAACGAAGACATGCTGAGGTCAATTAAACGTCGGTAACTTACGTGAAAATCGCAATGTGACCTTTTCACATCATACCGAACAGTAACAATACCCTAACTTATCTCAAACCACTACTCAGTCCGCTGAACATTCAATTTTCGAACCCTTCGTTCTGTGGAACGAACACATACTGAGGTCAATTAAACGTCTGTAACTCACGTGAAAATCGCAATGTGAACGTTTTACATCCTACTGAACAGTAAGAATACCCTAACTTATCTTGAACCACTGCTCAGTCCGCTGAACATTCAATTTGCGAACCCTTCGTTCTGTGGAACGAAGACATGCTGAGGTCAATTAAACGTCGGTAACTTACGTGAAAATCGCAATGTGAACATTTTACATCATACTGAACAGTAAGAATACCCTAACTTATCTTAAACCACTACTTAGTCCGCTGAACATTCAATTTCCGAACCCTTCGTTCTGTGGAACGAAGACATGCTGATGTCAATTAAACGTCAGTAACTTACGTGAAAATCGCAATGTGAACATTTTACATTATACTGAACAGTAACAATACCCTAACTTATCTTGAACCACTACTCAGTCCGCTGAACATTCAATTTCCGAACCCTTCGTTCTGTGGAACGAAGACATGCTGAGGTCAATTAAACGTCAGTAACTTACGTAAAATGCGCAATGTGACCTTTTCACATCCTACTGGACAGTAACAACACCCTAACTTATCTTAAACCACTACTCAGTCCGCAAAATAATCAATTTCCGAAACCTTCGTTCTGTGGAACGAAAAACAACTAGGGTCAATAAAAGGTCACTAAATCACGTGAGATTTTCAACATTGACTGTTACGTCATATTTAACAGAAAAGCGTAATTGAACGCGGTTGATGTTGTTTCTTTCTCAAAAGAAGAGAGAGTTTCATAAGTCTTACATGTGAAGTGTTAAACAAAACAAACTATTCTTAGCCCTTAACTAACGAGCAGTATAATTTACAGTACAGCAGTTAAACTCTAACAAAACAATGAAAAAAATTGGCAACTCACTTCCACGAGTTCTCTCACACTCATGAGCAGGCGATCATTTTGTGCTGATGTCTGAGCGGCATTGACAATCAGCTGACTCATGACCGTAACTTGTGCATCCGGTCGTTTAATAACATCCTATAATAGAACATTTTAAAAAGACGTGTTTTTCGACTGCGCACGAGAGTAATCTAACCTTTGATCTTTCGATAAAGGAAAAGCGAGTATCAGGTTCCACTACAATTGAACGAAACTTGGTTTTTTCACTCAACTGAAGGATTTTTTTGAGTTTGTTTTCCAAAAATAGTGTAAACACAGTACTCAGTAATGATTTTGTGTTTTCTGACCTGATGTATCATTGGAGTTTCCATTTTCCGCATGTTTGTCAGAAACGAATCTGCTTGCTCGAATTCTCCCACAGTCCTGGGTTTTGGAACATCTCGACAGTCGAAATGACTTCCACGTTGCCGAGCACTCACACAATCAGCAGCAGCCACCTGAAACAGACCGCACTGTACTGTCGGGCAGAAAGAATGCAAGAATATTGTGTTGTAAATTCTCATCAATAACTGGAACATCACATCTCGGATTTGTCAGTTACACGTTCAAGCTTGCTTATAGGAGAGCGAACTACATTACAAACTAGGTAAAGTGAGTGCCGAGTTTATAAACTTCGGTCTCCCCTCGGAATCGAACCTGCGAGCAGAGGTTTGGTAGAAGGGTGTTGATCACTGTTTTGTAAACTGAATATTCAGCGTAATAGTGGTGGAATAAGCCAAGTTGGGGTACTGTTACTGTTCAGTATGACGTGAAAAGTTCACATTACGATTTTCACGTAAATAACTGACGTTTTATTGAACTCAACAGTCCTTCGTTCCACAGAACGAAGGTTTTGTGAACTGAATATTCAGCGTAATAAGTAGTGGAATAAGCTAATTTAGGGTACTCTTACTGTTCGGTATGACGTGAAAAGTTCACATTACGATTTTCACGTAAATAACTGACGTTTTATTGAACTCAACAGTCCTTCGTTCCACAGAACGAAGGTTTTGTGAACTGAATATTCAGCGTAATAAGTAGTGGAATAAGCTAATTTAGGGTACTGTTACTGTTCGGTATGACGTGAAAAGTTCACATTAAGATTTTCACGTGAATAACTGACGTTTTATTGTCCTCGGCAATACTGGTCAAGATCTCGTACCAGTTTCCACGTTTTGATGATTCATTCAGGAACACATTCAACAAGAGTGTTTTAAGGTTTGCGAATTCGGTACACCTGTTTTATATTCCAACTCAGACAACACTTCAAAGCAAATGGTATCTTGGTATTTACGTTATCTTAATTATTAGGCACTCTGCAACAGACGTTTTTCCAAAGTGTGAAAAGCATTTAACCCTACGAGTCACCGCCCTATGTCAGCCAACAATCTAATAATTAGCAACCAGTATGCACCATACTTTATCATAATATAAGGTGGTCCGTTTGTGTACTGGTTCATAAAACGTACTATAACGCTGTTTTTAGTTCTGTTCACTGTATCCCTGTGTCGTTAATTTGAGAACTCAACATTAAGTAGCATCTGCTGTGTTTTTTTGAACTAACCAGACCTTAACACACTTCAATATTTAGTAAACTAAGAGTTGGGATATTCAGGATATGTAAAGTTGGGATAATCATAGTGTTCAGCATCACGTAAAAAGCTCTCCTCAATATTTTCACGTGAGGCTTCGTTCATACTTTTTGCAGTTGCAGCTAGATGCAGCGTAAATCTTGTCGAAAATACGCGTATTGATTTTTACGCCAATGCAGTCGACTGCAACTGCAAAAATACGCTGCAGTTGTGTTGGTCATACTTTTTTCAGCCAGCTGCAGCGTTTTTTACGCTGAATTGAGCGTAATTTAAGCTGACTGCAGCGTAAATTGCAGTATTGACATGACCATACTGCACTGCAATGTAGTTACCCTTTTTATGAATTTTTTATCGTTATCAATATATTTTTTCACTATTTTAGGCGTGCCATAATTAAAATCCAATATGTAGTAGCAGTTGACTAGGAGTTTATTAGTCTAAAAATAAAAAATCTTGTTGGCGCCGGGCGCTGGCGCCAAATTTGATAAAATATCAGTTGTCGTCAATGAAATTGTGTTGAATTCTATATGTAACCGAGTTTTTTGGTAACCGTTTTTTCCGGTTACTTCGATAATTAACCGGTCGAAAACTAATATTAACCGGTCGAAAATGTACAATCGCCCCCCACCCAACAATCACCCCCCTCGTGGTACTATTACCCCCCACCTAATTAAAATCCCAGAAAAGTCGCGCGAAGGGGATAAATGGTAAATGGGTGCGGGTACATTGTACATCTTCGACAATGAACAATTACCCCCCCCCCCCCACAATACAAAATGGGGGGGTGATAGTACATACCCGGAACTGATGAACAATCACCCCCCACTCAACCGAAGCCTGCAGTAAATAAGCATGGTGTATAATCGCCCCCCAAAGGTGGGGCGATTGTAGTACGGGACCTTTTCAACCCATTTTCGACCAGGGTGGGGGGCAAATGTAAACTACTCCCAAACTGTTGAATACTCCAATTTGAAATATAGATTCACTATTTCCGAATTGAATTTTTGGATTATCTTGAATTGCGTTGGAAATTACGCTGGGTTGTTCATACTTTTACGCTGCGTAAAATTGCAGCTGCATCTGACTGCAGCGGCAATTTGCAGCAACTGCAAAAATGTTGCAAAGCGACTGCAATTGCAGCCAGATGCAGCGTAAAAAAGTATGAACGTAGCCTGAGTTGTTGGCCATTCATTCATTGTGACTTCCGATATATTTCTATATATATATATGCTAAGAACAACTGCGTTCTATATATAACATTTCACCATTTATTTGGAAAAAACACTGGAAAAAACCGAACATATAGTTAAATCCATCTGAATGTCTACAGTATACTGTAGACATTAATTCTGCTGTGTATGAAAGTCTTCACTATACAGTGTACCTTCATTGAGCTGTGAATTAATAAAAAAATCAGAATAAGCAATTCACCCTTTATTCGAAAAAAAAAACACTGAAAAAAAACCGAACCTATAGTCAAATCCATGTGAATGTCTACAGTATACTGTATACCTGAATTGTGCTGTGTACAAATACAAAAAAGAAAATTGACACGGAGAACTACATCCATTAGCTCTGTCCCAACTAGAAATATGCACATCGTCTACAGTATACTGTATCCCTAAATTCTGATACTGTATCCCTAAATTCGGCTGTGTGAAAATATGTATTATTTTCCACCATCCCCGCTCACTTTTCTGCTCTCTATTTCACGACTGCACAAAGCATTCACGATTTGAGAACTTCTTCCTTGTTTGTCGATTTCTATAATTTCATATTCACAATTTTTTCAGATAAATTAAAAAATAGATTGTGGTCGAAAGCACGACTAAAACACTTGTATTTATCATTAGAAACCACCCATACTTCGTTTGAACCAAATCCACAACTTCTAATATTTACAAATATACCTCAAAACCAATGTAACTATTCAGTTATAGTTGAAAATTCAAGTATTGGCAGTTATCGTCCTATCATCGGAAGCTCAACGTCGTTTTGCTGAACTCGATTCGAACAAGGACGGTGTTGTTGATGTTCATGAGGCCACGGCATATTTGGGAGAGACGAATCACGCGAGCGACAACCAAATACCACACTGGTGAGTGGAATATAGCCACATATCTTGAATTAATTGATGGAACAGAATAGAGTTAATTTTTCATTTAACTAAACATTCGGAAAAAAATCATGAATACTCAAAAGACAATAATCAAACTGCAAACGTTTCAGACCGACATAAACTGTTCTGCGTTCTTCATTGTAGTTTGCATATCGATATTCACGAACTTTTTTGTTCAAAAGGCAATGTGACTAAACTACAAACACGGTACACAGTCCCTATTCCCAGTGTTTTTCAGGTTCGCTGATATGGACAGAGATAATGATGGTGTTCTCCAGCCCAACGAACTAGATTCGAGTCTACTTTGAACGTCGGCCTGAAAAGTTACAATGAATATTAATGAATGATTCAAGTAACATTGTTTGATTTCGCTTTGAACAGCGAAAGATAAACTTTATACAATCGTCGTTACTTTTCACGGTATTGTAAATTGAAGGTTCAATGAGGTGGGACATTTGCTGTGGGGACATATAGACTTATGCTGGTATGGTAGATCAAAACTAAGATATTTGAGTCTTGGAACCAGTCATACTCTTCATGATCGTTGTAGATTGACGCTCGATAAAATCGTAAGCGTTACAAACGGAAACCGCGATGACCAGAGAACACTAAATTACTCCACAACACAGAAAATCCAACAAGTTACAGAGTTTGTACTCAAGAAAAGCTTCGGAACGAGGCTATAGTGTTTGTCATACATACGTGTACCCCCCCCCCCCCCCAACAGTTGATTGTAATAGAAAGCAAACCGATACCTCCATGTAAGGGTTGTTTGTTGTATCCGTACCCATTTGGATATAGGTTTTGTCCATTGGATATAGGTTTTGTCCATCCGTTGTGAACAGTGTACGGTCAATTCAGAGAGGGCGGAGTTTGGCGAGCGGCCGGGTGGTCTGCGTATCCCAATCTACACACTCTCTTGCCTGTTGGTAGGTTATCAACAGCCATTCGCAACGATCGCTCAATCAATCGAGCCTTGTGCTGTCTTTCCTGGGGCAATGGCGAGTAACATAGACAGTTGGGTGGCCGTAGCTTTATCTTGGAAGAGGGGTTGAAACATTATATTGGCATGGTTTCCAGAACAAAAACGAACCTTGTACCCGTGAAGCTTTTTTTATTTGAGCAAATTTTATTATCATACAAAGATAGAGAGAAATGGTCTCTTCAAGCTTTCAAATTGTGATACTCTACGACGATTGTGTTTGTGAAGTTTGTTGCTGTTCAATGTACAATGAAATAATGTTATGTCTTCAACCATTCGTTACACACTCATTGTATCTTTTCATGCAGATGTTCAGAAGACTAGACTGGAATCTAGTTTGTTGGGCTGGAGGACACTATCATTTTCTTCATTCGAACGCTTCGGAAATTCCACAAATTAGTTATTTTGGTCACAAAAAGGTCAATATTGAAGTAATCGGGACTCATTCATTCGTGCCATGTAGTTCTAAACGTGTAATTAGATAGTTAATAATAATAATAATAATAATAATAATAATAATAATAATAATAATAATAATAATAATAATAATAATAATAATAATAATAATAGGCGATGGTGTAAAACTGACTGTTGAACTTGTACGTGAAGGGTTTATCTCGTATTTCATACTGTGAACTCATATGTTTTCACTGACGTTTCGCGGACCAGAAACTAATTTCGACGTTAGAATGAGCGATGAATAATCGCTCATTTCAACTAACACTGTTGTTTTGATGTTGATTTTGCAGAATAATCTTCTTTCAGGTTTGTCTCATCTAGGAACATTTTTTATATTGAAACTCTGTTTCAAAATCAGACGAAATAAATGAATGTACGTTTTGTATGGTTTTCGCGGCCATAGCAGAACAACATTTTGATCCAACTAATTTTTTACAACAAAAAAACATACATTCATTCAGAATACTGACTCGTGGGAGGTGTTTTCGGTGACACTTCCTAATTGACCGTACATTATTGCGATCAGACTACAGAAACATCAGAAAAGGGCAATTTATATGTAATCCTATTTGAGCGCCACAGTGAGTAAAAACTCTAATTAACGTCGTATTACTACGACTTCCACCTGAGTTGTATTTTGGAAAATTGAATTCAGATTGTTTGTATTGAAAGTACTAAACAAATATATCGCCTGAATGTTTTAATTGGATGATCTACATATGGCGGTCTCCATTGCCGTTCTCTGTTCAGTAGTGAGGACCAAAGTTGTAAGCTGAAAGCGATTGTATTCAGTGGGAAAATGTGAACGGAAAAAATATTTTAGACAGATAGCTAAAATTGGCATATTTGATGGTGTTCCACAGGAATGATTGCAAATTCTCATTGAGAGACCCATCTATTACCTACAATTTCCCAGCCTCATATATACGGGTGGTCAATTGCAAAACCAGGTGAAACATGTTAAGCACAGCAGAACTCAAAAACGTGCGATAACAAAGTGCACGATGCCTCATTAGAATGCTAGCTTCACGTGACTTCAATTTACGTCTAATGTAGTGGCAGCACATTTACCACCGTGACAATTCAAGGGTTGAATTACGTTTCTTCTATTCTACTTTTTAAATGATTTATTTCTATGAAAAACTCAGTACCTCCATGTGCTGGTTGTTTGTTGTATCCATATCCGTAAGAGGGGGTATATCCGTAGCTGGGAGTACCGTAATGCTTAGAGGGGATGTAGACAAATGGGTGACCGTAACCATCTCTGGAAAGAAAAGAGGTTGGAAAGCTTTCTCGAACAAGAATGATTGTTTTTGGAATGAGCTAAACTTTTCTCTTCCTCATTGATTTCAAGGTCAACATTCACTTTTTTATGAGCATGTTTGTAAACAAACAACATTTGTTTGTAATCTAGGTTCAGCTTTCCAGGATATTTCAAACAGTTTTGCTTACCCATGTCCGTAACTAAAAGGCGTTGAGTAGTCCTTGTGATCTACCCCGTTGAAGCCGAGTTCGTCGTCGTGACCTGAAATCAAAATGATTCCGATTTGAGATTCGGATGCCAAATTGGTCAATGTTCCGGTTGGTTTAGCTGAAGAACTAAGTGGGCTTCATCCCAGAACTTTATGAATGAGAAGGTACGATCAGAACGTTTTCACATAGTTTCACAAGCACGAAATATGACATATTCTGTGAACTTCTTGCACAGTATGATGACAGAATTTTCGGGAAGAATTGTGTTCGGAAGAGAAAGTGTTTCACATATACAGTTTGCCCTAGAGAACAGTCATCACAGAATGTAAATGTGTACTGTAGGAGAGTCCGTAGATATGACGTGGACTATACTTACCATAGCTGCTTCCGTACTCACTTCCGCTTCCGTACTTCCCGGAACCACCATACTTGTAGCTGCCATACTCACTTGACGATTCCTAAAAACATCTAGTCAGTTCGAGCGTCAAACTTTTTGCGTTTGTTTTCAAATTGAGCTTGACTATGTAACCTGTGAAGTTGGTTTCGTGTTCGATATGAAAACTATGGTAACGTACCTTGTTATATCCAGCTCCGTACTTTCCATTGTATCCAGTACCGTAATCCTTGTAGTTGAAACCATACGGACCATGACTGTGACCATGCAGGGCTGAAAAATATTCTTTTTTGTCTTTTTAGTTTTTCAAGGATGTTTTTTGATTTATCGAAATTGCTTGAGTTCTATCGCTATTTTCATACATGACATTTGAATTATTACATCGGTTCAATCAATACTCTATTTTTTCAACGACTTGAGTACGTACATATTTTTGGTGAAACGGAACTAGAGTCGAATGCATAGTTCATTCTCCCGAAACGGTTATGTGCAACTCGAATGAACTGGAAGAAGGGTATTTATACACTACTAGTCTCAGAAGAATTAACGTGAAGTGTAGAAACAGAGAAATGAAAGAACAAATAAAATAGAAAGAGAGATTTTCAGTAGTTATTTACCTGCCGCATTGACTTGATACACAACTACCACCACAGTTAGAGCCAGAATAGAGATGGTTGACATGATTAGTTGGATTGTCTACGAGAGCAGATTGCACTTTATATACAGTTGCTATCTGGGTCACTTCTGTGTCGAACAATCCTTGCCATCGTTGAGTTTTTGCTAACGAACAGGTTTCAGGTTTTTACTACATGCTTGCATAACTTAACAACTATAGCTGAGATTAATAATCTTTTTGAGACGGTGTGAAAACAGTCTTGCCAAAACCAGATAAACAATTTGTATGGAAAGTTTTGGATATCATTTATCCACCCTAATGAGAAACGAAGTTTCAACTGTGCTGCTAGCGAATTTAGGTGAATCAAATGCAAACCCATTACAACTATACTAGAAGTCAATTGAGTGGTCAGGTAAACTTTGTATTCAATTGAGGTATCGTGCAGTTTATCATTGCACGTTTCTCATCTCTGATGTGTTTCACATGTTCCACGTGACTGTGCAAAGGACCAACAGTATATTAGGTTTTGACGTTCGACACAATTCTAGAGCAAAGATATAGTTCTCGCCATTCATATAGTACCCAGTCGATTGGCCAGCCACTTTTGTAACGACCTCGACGAGAGAGTATGTAGGTAAAAGAGGCGGAGATGTCTGCGGCCTCATTGACCCGCGTGCTTTCAGGTTTTTGTAGCTTGATAACTGCTGAAAATTGGCACTAATCGTTCAGAGCATTTGCACTGAGAATTTGGCAACGTGCCAATGAGATTCCAGGTAGCTTTTCACCCTGTTGAAGTTTTTCAAAAAACTGGAAATTCCTGTTAGCGGTGCCCTTTCATTGCAACACGTAATACGAGAAATTTTCTGGAAAAAAAACTTGTTCGTAATCTTGGCACCATGCCAACACGTTTTAGTGCGGTAACAAACTGACTTTGCCAGAACCTATTCACTCTTCTCACTTCATTTCGTTCCACTCACTCCTACAGCTCGGTCGTATGAGCATGAGAACCATACCCTGTATTAACGACGATCCCCCGAAGAGGTATAGTTCTCGATTGTTTCCCTAAACTTAATATTTTCTCTAGCATCTGAACTCGTCACTAAAGTTCACTCGTTTTCGGAATGGTACAGGTAAAAACCATAGAAAAAACCAAACTAGGTCCTGCATAAGTTATTTATTCGTTCAACAGCTTCTCTCGATCCAACGGGTTACCTTTTAGATAGTAATACTTTTGAATATTAATATCATATATTTTTCAGTGTTGAACAGCCAAGAGTTTCCAATTGGATATACTCTCCCACTGGCAAGTACGGTGTTGACCTACAATATCAGGTAAGCACCCCTACTCATTGGTTGATTTCGAAATCGTTTTGCTCCAATTTTCGAGAAATAGATACTTAAAAGTCGATATACACTGTGGTCGAAAATCGATTTGCTAAACTGCTATCGAATCACTACAAAGCGGCTACCAAATTGCTACTAGAGCGGTTTCATGAAAGTTTATAGTGGGTGCCAAATTTATATATTTCTGGCTCACACCAGACTCGAACCTGCAAGCAAAAGTTTCGCAGCAGGCCGCTGACCACTGTGCTATTAGAGTACATAACTGATAAGCTTTGGAAGCGAAGACATGTAAAGTTCTACTTCTAAAAACAACTTCTTTATTTAAATTTATTTCAAGTCAATTTTGTTGTACTAATAAAACATAATGTGTGCGTACACAGCGGAAGGTGAGATATACAGTACTCTCCCGTCTTTCCGCTGGCGACGACTATATAGTTCACACCATTCCTACTGAGACTCCTACAGTAACCTTACGAACTTTCCGAAGGCCGTTTTGGAGCTGAAAATGTAGCTCCTGTAAAATGCTCTCGTATATTTACTCTACGTGAGAAGAAAAAAGAAGTACTAAAATCCTCAACTTCTCCGATCAAAAGTAAGTGAAAAAAACGGCTTGAAAGTTTCGAAGTCCTCCTGTAGGAGTCTCAGTAGGAATGGAAAAGACTATACTAGCCGCCAGCTGTCTATGATAGTAGTTCGAAAGCAGACCTCTCGGCTGTTTTTGCCCATAACCCATGACACACCGTGAGCAAACTTCAAAACTGGTTCATTAATCTTTCCACCGAATATTTGTTTGAATGTTTCAAGTTTAGGATGAATACAATTGGCCTATGCGTCAATTTTACACCAACTACGAAGTGTCAGTCTTGGATGTGTTAAATGGGTCTCGGAGCAGCTATCGCACTCTTTTTGGGCCATTGCAGGTTTGGGTAACAATATCACTAGCCTACATCATTCCCATGCGCAAAAATTAAAATTCAGCGAAAAAGGGCAGACTGGGCTGAACATAACGTTGCGCACGCCACAACAGACTAAAACGTGAATTCACTGTGGCGCCAAAGTAGATTTGTTAGTTCGAATAGAAAAATGTATCATCAGTTTCTCTTGAGCAGGTATTAACTTTTCTTTTTGCCCTCTTTCAGTCAACAATTGGCGTATTTATTACATTCATTGGAAACTTTGAATGTGTACTGTAGGAGTCTCACTAGGAATGATGGGGACTATATACGGGCAGGTCATCTACGATTGATTAATATCATTGTAAAAAATGAAAGTGACCAACAGCTGATGTAGAGTATACAACAATATGTTTTTTTTTAAATTTCAATTTGTGTATCCATCTTAATTTCTTTCTTCATTTCAGAAAATCTATGCCGTATACTGGCTGCAGGACGACTGTTTTGTATTGGTTGCACACACATTGGACGACTCTTTTTTGACCCAGAACATCGTTCATTTAGATCACAAAAAGAAGACTGCCGACTGTACACTAGCAAGGTATGGTTAAGTGGGTGCCAGGTTCATAAACTCCTGTTTCTCGTCGGAATCGAACCTGGCGGCGTAGAAATTCCTCAAAAACCTCTTGAGACACCTCATGAGCTATTCGCATGAGCTTCTCATGAGATGCTAATGATTGCTATGCTTCTCATGAGATTGGAGGGATTGCTACGCCGCCTGCAAGCAAAATGGCCAAATCCCGTTCTCTTTCAAGTTAACCGTATGCTGTCCACAACGGCTGGACAAAACCGATCGAAAGTAGAGTGGTCAACCAATTCCAAAAATCAGTTCCGTGCGAATCCAGTTCCGATCCAATTCTTGAAAATCTCCTCAATTTCAATTCTTTCATCATTTCAAAAAAACCAATGCAGCTCTATTCCAGTTACCTTTCATAATACACAAAAATCGATCAGATCTAGAAATTGGTTTTATGCAAAAACTAATTCAATTCGATTCTTTAGAATTGGTTTTCGATTCTTTTAGTTCCAATTCCAACTCAAATTTTCTGTGTGTTTTTATTTTCACGATTCACGTCAAATCTGTTTCCAGAACATATGCTTGGGAAATAATGAGAATGATCGAAAATCCCAGCCATAATTGTCAACCATTAACCATCGATAATCAAGGTGAGCTGAACACTCCATACACGGCATTCGGTTTTTGTAGGAGAAACAACGAGATAAACTACAAATATCGTGATGGTGCAATGGTTGCCGTGCAATTAACGAACCCTATAAAACCCTATAAAGGACGGTGACATGGTATGGTTCGTTTCACCTATCGATAGTAGTCTTCCATGCTGGCAGTGTGGGGTTCAAAATCAGCAAAGCTTGTATATCACCATGCAATAAATAGTTGAACATGAAAATTTTTATTGTAACGCGTTTGTGTGTTCCAGTATATTTTCTTGCATTCGCCAAAGAGGAAATGGGAGACCTCAAAATCAGTTGTCGACTCTTTCCTCTCAACCCACTCGGTCAAACGGAAGATTTGGCCATCACCGAATTCAGCCTGCTTCCGTACCTCTTCTGGGTGCCACTAGGTATATATTTATATATATTAATTGGCTCAGTAGAAGTTGAACTTAAGAATTGTTCGAAACCTGATTTTCACAACAGAGTTTGTGGGTCAGAGAAACTCAGTTTGACATTAATGCAATTTTCTAGTTTTTGAGGGGGGGGGTATAAAATAATACATCAAAAACGTGACACAAATGTATTATGGGGGAAATTTTACTTTCGTTAAATGTCGACATAGTACAATCACCAGCACTAAGGTGAAGGGAGGGGGGGGGGGTGAAAGGAACATGCCTGGCAAGCTTTTACAATCCCCCCCCCCCCCCCTCCTTTGTGATTCTTAGTTGAAACGGAGCCATGTTGCTTTCAGCCCCCCCCCCCCCCCCCCCCCCCCCCTCCTCCCATGGTGGGGGTGAAAGTAACATAGGACTTCTTTCGGCTAAAACGAAAAGTGGGAGGGGGGGGGGGAAGTCAAATAGTATCGTATTCTGTTCAAATAAATGTCGAGCAAATGAGTGTATTTTTCGTTATTTTCAGAATTTGGGGTGCGATTTGGTGGTAACACTCATCCGATAGTCGTTGGCAACAAGTTCTATATGAATACGTTCACTACTAATCGAGGAGGCCATCGCCGCTTGCACTTCACACACAATGTGTCAACATTCATGTGTGTTGACATGGAAGAGGTGGTTCGCCGGGAAACCTCGGAAATTTCTGGGGGTGAGTAACGCGCCATTATTCTGCGGTTAGCAAAGTGGAGTCAATGAGGCCGTATTTATCTGCGTCTCTTTGACCTGCACACTCTCTCAACGGGGAAACAGAAGGGAAACAGTAACACTTTCCCAGTCAGTTTTGCAGTGGCTTTCACCACAGAGTTTGTAGATCAGAGAGACTCAGATTGACTCGGGCTGTCTGCGGCCTCATTGACTCCCATGCTCTCTCGCTTTTGTAGTTGGCCGACCGCAGCAAATTGACGCTAATGTTTATGTACATCCGGATTTCTGTCGGCGGCGCATTTTTTATTACGACTGAAATAAATCTTGACAACATCTATTCAGTTAGAGATTGATCTTCAGCTACATTATACTGGGAGTAAATGGAAAAATCACGTAAAGTTTGCATTCTAATGAGGGATCGTGCACTTTGTCTTTGCACGTTTCTAATTTCTGTTGTGTTTTTCATGTTTAACGTGACCGTGCGATTGACTAATTGTATATTCGTTTAGGCTCGGTAACGTGGGTCTCGTGTCCTGTACCCTACAATCCAACCTGGGAACCAATCACAATGTCGGCTCCATTTCTGAGCTACAGTGGCTCGAAAGTGGTGTTCTGGCCGAGGGTATGTTGTATATCTCACTTTGTGAGGTTTAAGAGCATATATATACAGTTCGTCAACAAAGTTGCTAGAAGCTCAGTAGGTATAGTAGTTTGAGTGTGCGCCTCCTTTTTGCGCCCGGTTCGAGTCTCACTTGATGCGGCTATATAAACCTGGCACGCACCATATAGTGACTGGAAAGTGGTGTGTTGGCCCGGGGTATGTTGTATTTCTCAAACTTCACTCATTCCAAATTTGCTCCTCTTAACATGAAAGTTCCTCACTCTAATATAACAGCTAGAACATCCCGTATTGTAACTCTGTAGTAACCCATAGTTGACCTACAATAAACTCGAACAACTTACAACTGCGACGTAGCTCTCTCTCTCTTCCTCTTTTTTTCTCTTCTCTTTTTCTCTCTCTCTCTTGCTATTTCTCTCTGATTGTTATGAAAATCAAAACAGTTCGCTTTCAGCGCAGAAATTCCTGCAGAGTTCCAATCTACGTGGTTGACTTTGATACCAAAACGACCACCACAACTTCAGCACGTCTCACCAGGTATAGGATATTATATTAA
This sequence comes from Litoditis marina, assembly GCA_964036275.1. Taxonomy (NCBI): domain Eukaryota; kingdom Metazoa; phylum Nematoda; class Chromadorea; order Rhabditida; family Rhabditidae; genus Litoditis; species Litoditis marina. The sequence goes on from OZ038434.1 coordinate 29,644,833, forward strand.
TTAACTTATTTATTTATTTTCAAAAATCAAAGAATGTGGCACTCACTCATCAGGAAAACAAAATTTACAAGTTGATTGAAACATGGACCGTAGCTGATATTGTGAGTCTTTGAAACTTCCGATTGGTTTGTTGTACGATGTGGGTGTGGAGAGTCGTAAAACCACAGCAAAGTTGTACTTTGAACTCGATACACGCCATTATATATGCAATTCTACCGAGAAAAACGGGCTCAAACTACAGCGGGATAGAGCAACATACACCGTGAAAGCTGGCTTTGGGAAGAACGAACCTTATAGTCAAACAGTATCGTCCTTACTAGTTGTACATGGTTTCCCATACAAAGTGTACATTTTATTCATATCACATTCTAGTAGGATACGAAATGAAATTTCGATTCCGAATTGAAAAGGCCTGCGTGAACTTATGAGCACCTACACAGTGCTTCTTCTAATGAAAACCTCAAAAGAGGTACTTTGATTATCAAAATTTGTATGCTGTCAAAACGGTTTGAGAACTGGATGAAAAGTTCGAGAAATAACCATGGAACAGCAGAAACACAATTGAAAACAAACACGAAATGTATCGGCCAGTTCTATATATGACCGGGGTTTCTGGTAACCCAACCGTTCTCTGGTAACCCCTTTTCTAGGTTACCTCACAGGTAACCGGTAGGTAATATGAAACTTAATTTTGGTTGCCATACAAGATAACGTTAAGAAAGAGGTTACCAGCCGCCCGATTAGATGTAGAATTCACCGAATGTGTCGCCGGAAATTCTATTTTTGTCCGTTCCAGGTCCGATTTCGTCACACTTGACCGGTTCGGGACCGTATCTGCCTGGTTCCAGCATGAAAATGAGCCTCTCAAAACACAGTCGCTCTCCTACGCCAGATTCGCGCCAGATTCTCTCTTCAACACTTGCAGGAAGCAAATTTTATCCGTAAATCTCGGACCAGATGCCCGGAAACTTCCCGAACTGACCATTTTGTTTCAAAACTAACTGTCTCGCGTGTACTTTCAACATTCAATGTCGTATAATGAAAGAATTAAAGCAGATGCGAGTTTATCGTTTTTTATGTGAAACGTGTAAAGTTTTATGCAAATGTTTTTTGGGTCACATTTTCAGTTGTTGTCAGCGTTTCAACAACTTGATCGAATTATCTATTGACAAGGTAGGTCGCCGGCGGCTAAAGCCGCCTCCGCCTCCCTTGTTTTTATTCCGGGCTGGCGAGAGCTTCCTGGCCGTATTTTTTCTGAACATGGACCGCCGAAGCTCTCCTCAACATAGAGCACGAAAAATGTTCTCAATAGCAAAACCTCTCTTCAACATAGAGTGCGAGTCTTCTCTCTAACATAAAGCGCGACTCCTCTCTCCAACAAAGAGCGCGAGCACTCTCCCTAACAGAGCGCGAGTCCTCTATCTAACTTAGAGCGCGAGCACTCTCCCTAACATAGAGCGCGAGTCCACTTCCTAACTTATAGCGCGAGATCTCTCCCTAACATAGAGCGCGGAACTTCTACTTAACATAGAGCGCGGAATGTCTCAGCATGGAGCGCGGAACTTCTACTTAACATAGAGCGCGGGATGTCGCAGCATGGAGCGCGAAACTTTTCCCTAACATAGAGTGCGGAACTTCTTCCTTACATAGAGCGCGGAGCTTCTCCTTAACATAGAGCGCGGGATGTCTCAACATAGAGCGCGAGACTTCTATCTAGCATAGAGCGCGGAACTTCTTCTTAACATAGAGCGCGGGATGTCGCAGCATAGAGCGCGAAACTTTTCCCTAACATAGAGCGCGAAACTTCTCCCTAACATAGAGCACTGAACTTTTTTTTTACATAGAGCACGGGACTTCTCCTTAACAAAGAGCGCGAAACTTCTCCTTAACATAGAGCGCGACAGTTCTCGTTGGGATTCTCTCTCTCTCTCTCTCTCTCTCTCTCTCTCTCTCTCTCTCTCTCTCTCTCTCTCTCTCTCTCTCTCTCTCTCTCTCTCTCTCTCTCTCTCTCTCTCTCTCTCTCTCTCTACCTCTCTCTCTCTGTTAAGGCTGCGTGTATTTCACGTGACGTTAACGATCTCTTGTTCAACTCAGAATGAGTAAATCTATTCCCCATTCCAATTGCAGCTGCAGCCGATCTGTAGCGCGAGTCCTCTCTCTAACATAGAGCGCGAGTCCTCTCTCTAACATAGGGCGCGGGAAATCCCCCCTAACATAGAACGTGAGTCCTTACTCTAACATAGGGCGCGGGAGATCCCCCCTAACATAGGGCGCGATTTTTCTCTCTCTCTCTCTCTCTCTCTCTCTCTCTCTCTCTCTCTCTCTCTCTCTCTAACATAGAGCGCGAGTCCTCTCTCTAACATAGGGCGCAGGAAATATCCCCTAACATAGAACGTGAGTCCTTTCTCTAACATAGGGCGCGGGAGATCCCCCTAACATAGAGCGCGAAACCTCTCTCTAACATAAGGCGTGATTTCTCTCTCTCCCTCTCTCTCTAACATAGAGCGCGAGTCCTCTCTCTAACATAGGGCGCGGGAAATCCCCCCTATAGGTTTCGCTTACGGAATACATTTTAGAATACGGTCAATTGTCAGTTGCGCTGTGTCAAATGCACCAAGTATTTTGGCGGCGACGGTTTTTCGTCAAAAGTGGGGATCGGGACATTATTTTCAATAATAATAAAAAATTCATTCCAATAAGTGGCCGACTCATTCAAATCCCTCTATTTCATTTTGTGGATAGGTCTTTGGTGCCCTGAATGGAACCCCTTATTCTCAGATGTTTTCTGTAAAACACAAAGCGGTTCCGTCATTATAAATCAGTTATCTCTTGTGAGAAAAATTGTGTGTTGAGAATGGAAAGTCGGGTGCCTATTGACTTTTTGTATCAGCACGATCTTTTTGATATATAGTGCGTTCTGCTGCTCCCATATCACATTCACGATTATGCTAAACACCCAGAAGAAATGATGATGGACTTTTTTAATATATAGTTTTTCAGGTTCTCGAATCTTTGGAATGAAGGTCCGTTTGGGAACCAAGATGATCACATATGTTTTTCTATTCTGATTTTTCAATAAATAAATATATATATGTTTTTATGAACGTATTGAAGAACATTATGTCCATTTCCAAAGTACGTTACCAAATAGAAAGTTACGAGTTTCTTTGCCAAACAAAAAGTAGAAACTGGAAGAGATATCGGAAAAGTTCAATTGAAAGCCGTTTGCGCTCTTTTCCTGTAACTGCGTTCATGTAGCAGCGCAATTCTGCCATTTGAATGTTGGTCGGATGGCCTAATGGATAGCACCTTTGCTTTTGAGCTGGTTAGTTGCGGGCTCGATGGTTCGATCCCCGCCTGTGACCAATTATTTGCTGTTCCAAAATTACGCTGTGTACGTCCCAGGTAAACATTTGACACCCCCTTATGTACGCAACTAAAAAAAGCCGATTTCAGAAATTTTCGGTTCTTTTTTTGCAAAAATACTACTATTGCCTTTCTATTCCGTAAACCCCTGAAAAAAATTCGAAAAATACTTATAGTTAAAACTCCACACTAAATTAATGAAAAATGTTTTTTCGGGCAAACAAAATGTCAAATCATTATCAAAAAACACAGATACCAGGAGAGAAACAGTTCAAAACATTGTGTATGATCTCAAAATTTAAATTCACGTTTTCGACATTCGTGTAAGCAAAAGTTGTGCGATCGTTCTGAGGAACGTCGTACGTGAGAACGAATCAGTGTTGGGAAGGTTTCTGCAAGTTTAGTGTCACTGAACATGGAAAAACAAACAAAGCTGTAACATCAGAAATAAGTATTATTGATGAGATGTGTCCAGTTAGCCGAAAGCCGAAAGTATCCGAAATGTCTCATTTTGGATAGTCAACAGAATTATAAAAAAAAAGTGAGCCAATCAGCAGGGACAATCAACCTTTTCGGGTCAACTACGTATCAGCAATCTTGTAAAATGGCAAAACAGCACGAACGTATCACATAGTATTTATTGACATTTTTAGGTTATTTTCTGAATAACACTCAGTCCCAGTTAAACTAAATCTTTTCATTGGTCGAAAGTATAGCAACCATACACGTCTGAAACTGAAACTGAACAAAAATCAGCAATTCTGCAAAAGGTGATTTCAAAATTAGAATAATTTTCACACATCAACATTAATCCCAAGCAAGGCCATTTTGTGCAAAATTCACAGGTTCTTTGAGTTGTTCGAGTCCGCTGAACATTCAATTTCCGAACTCTTTGTTCTGTGGAACGAAGACATGCTGAGGTCAATTAAACGTCAGTAACTCACGTGAAAATCGCAATGTGAACATTTTACATCATACTGAACAGTAAGAATACCCTAACTTATCTTAAACCACTACTCAGTCCGCTGAACATTCAATTTCCGAACCCTTCGTTCTGTGGAACGAAGACATGCTGAGGTCAATTAAACGTCAGTAACTCACGTGAAAATCGCAATGTGAACATTTTACATCATACTAAACAGTAACAACACCCTAACTTATCTTAAACCACTACTTAGTCCGCTGAACATTCAATTTCCGAACCCTTCGTTCTGTGGAACGAAGGACTGCTAACGTGGTTTGCTAAATAATCAGTTTTTAAAACCTTCGTTCTGTGGAACGAAGGATTGCTGAGGTCAATTAAACGTCAGTAACTTACGTGAAAATCGCAATATGAACATTTTACATCATACTGAACAGTACGAATACCCTAACTCATCTTAAACCACTACTCAGTCCGCTGAACATTCAATTTCCGAACCCTTCGTTCTGTGGAACGAAGACATGCTGAGGTCAATTAAACGTCAGTAACTCACGTGAAAATCGCAATGTGAACATTTTACATCATACTAAACAGTAACAACACCCTAACTTATCTTAAACCACTACTTAGTCCGCTGAACATTCAATTTCCGAACCCTTCGTTCTGTGGAACGAAGGACTGCTAACGTGGTTTGCTAAATAATCAGTTTTTAAAACCTTCGTTCTGTGGAACGAAGGATTGCTGAGGTCAATTAAACGTCAGTAACTTACGTGAAAATCGCAATATGAACATTTTACATCATACTGAACAGTACGAATACCCTAACTTATCTTAAACCACTACTCAGTCCGCTGAACATTCAATTTCCGAACCCTTCGTTCTGTGGAACGAAGACATGCTGAGGTCAATTAAACGTCAGTAACTCACGTGAAAATCGCAATGTGAACATTTTACATCATACTAAACAGTAACAACACCCTAACTTATCTTAAACCACTACTCAGTCCGCTGAACATTCAATTTCCGAACCCTTCGTTCTGTGGAACGAAGGACTGCTAACGTGGTTTGCTAAATAATCAGTTTTTAAAACCTTCGTTCTGTGGAACGAAGGATTGCTGAGGTCAATTAAACGTCAGTAACTTACGTGAAAATCGCAATATGAACATTTTACATCATACTGAACAGTACGAATACCCTAACTTATCTTAAACCACTACTCAGTCCGCTGAACATTCAATTTCCGAACTCTTTGTTCTGTGGAACGAAGGACTGCTAACGTGGTTTGCTAAATAATCAGTTTTTAAAACCTTCGTTCTGTGGAACGAAGGATTGCTGAGGTCAATTAAACGTCAGTAACTTACGTGAAAATCGCAATATGAACATTTTACATCATACTGAACAGTAACAATACCCTAACTTATCTTAAACCACTACTTAGTCCGCTGAACATTCAATTTCCGAACCCTTCGTTCTGTGGAACGAAGACATGCTGAGGTCAATTAAGTGGAACGAAGACATGCTGAGGTCAATTAAACGTCGGTAACTTACGTGAAAATCGCAATGTGACCTTTTCACATCATACCGAACAGTAACAATACCCTAACTTATCTCAAACCACTACTCAGTCCGCTGAACATTCAATTTGCGAACCCTTCGTTCTGTGGAACGAAGACATGCTGAGGTCAATAAAACGTCAGTAACTTACGTTTAAATCGCGATCTGAACATTTTACATCATACTGAACAGTAACGATACCCTAACTTATCTTAAACCACTACTTAGTCCGCTGAACATTCAATTTCCGAACCCTTCGTTCTGTGGAACGAAGACATGCTGAGGTCAATTAAACGTCAGTAACTCACGTGAAAATCGCAATGTGAACATTTTACATCATACTGAACAGTAACAATACCCTAACTTATCTTGAACCACTACTCAGTCCGCTGAACATTCAATTTCCGAACCCTTCGTTCTGTGGAACGAAGACATGCTGAGGTCAATTAAACGTCAGTAACTCACGTGAAAATCGCAATGTGAACATTTTACATCATACTAAACAGTAACAACACCCTAACTTATCTTAAACCACTACTCAGTCCGCTGAACATTCAATTTCCGAACCCTTCGTTCTGTGGAACGAAGGACTGCTAACGTGGTTTGCTAAATAATCAGTTTTTAAAACCTTCGTTCTGTGGAACGAAGGATTGCTGAGGTCAATTAAACGTCAGTAACTTACGTGAAAATCGCAATATGAACATTTTACATCATACTGAACAGTACGAATACCCTAACTTATCTTAAACCACTACTCAGTCCGCTGAACATTCAATTTCCGAACTCTTTGTTCTGTGGAACGAAGGACTGCTAACGTGGTTTGCTAAATAATCAGTTTTTAAAACCTTCGTTCTGTGGAACGAAGGATTGCTGAGGTCAATTAAACGTCAGTAACTTACGTGAAAATCGCAATATGAACATTTTACATCATACTGAACAGTAACAATACCCTAACTTATCTTAAACCACTACTTAGTCCGCTGAACATTCAATTTCCGAACCCTTCGTTCTGTGGAACGAAGACATGCTGAGGTCAATTAAGTGGAACGAAGACATGCTGAGGTCAATTAAACGTCGGTAACTTACGTGAAAATCGCAATGTGACCTTTTCACATCATACCGAACAGTAACAATACCCTAACTTATCTCAAACCACTACTCAGTCCGCTGAACATTCAATTTGCGAACCCTTCGTTCTGTGGAACGAAGACATGCTGAGGTCAATAAAACGTCAGTAACTTACGTTTAAATCGCGATCTGAACATTTTACATCATACTGAACAGTAACGATACCCTAACTTATCTTAAACCACTACTTAGTCCGCTGAACATTCAATTTCCGAACCCTTCGTTCTGTGGAACGAAGACATGCTGAGGTCAATTAAACGTCGGTAACTTACGTGAAAATCGCAATGTGACCTTTTCACATCATACCGAACAGTAACAATACCCTAACTTATCTCAAGCCACTACTCAGTCCGCTGAACATTCAATTTGCGAACCCTTCGTTCTGTGGAACGAAGACATGCTGAGGTCAACAAAACGTCAGTAACTTACGTTTAAATCGCGATGTGAACATTATACATCATACTGAACAGTAACAATACCCTAACTTATCTTAAACCACTACTTAGTCCGCTGAACATTCAATTTCCGAACCCTTCGTTCTGTGGAACGAAGACATTCTGATGTCAATTAAACGTCAGTAACTTACGTGAAAATCGCAATGTGAACATTTTACATCATACTGAACAGTAACAATACCCTAACTTATCTTGAACCACTACTCAGTCCGCTGAACATTCAATTTCCGAACCCTTCGTTCTGTGGAACGAAGACATGCTGAGGTCAATAAAACGTCAGTAACTCACGTGAAAATCGCAATGTGAACATTTTACATCATACTGAACAGTAAGAATACCCTAACTTATCTTAAACCACTACTCAGTCCGCTGATCATTCAATTTTCGAACCCTTCGTTCTGTGGAACGAAGACATGCTGAGGTCAATTAAACGTCGGTAACTTACGTGAAAATCGCAATGTGACCTTTTCACATCATACCGAACAGTAACAATACCCTAACTTATCTCAAACCACTACTCAGTCCGCTGAACATTCAATTTGCGAACCCTTCGTTCTGTGGAACGAACACATGCTGAGGTCAATTAAACGTCAGTAACTTACGTTTGAATTGCGATGTGAACATTTTACATCATACTGAACAGTAACAATACCCTAACTTATCTTAAACCACTACTCAGTCCGCTGAACATTCAATTTCCGAACCCTTCGTTCTGTGGAACGAAGACATGCTGAGGTCAATTAAGTGGAACGAAGACATGCTGAGGTCAATTAAACGTCGGTAACTTACGTGAAAATTGCAATGTGACCTTTTCACATCATACCGAACAGTAACAATACCCTAACTTATCTCAAACCACTACTCAGTCCGCTGAACATTCATTTTGCGAACCCTTCGTTCTGTGGAACGAAGACATGCTGAGGTCAATAAAACGTCAGTAACTTACGTTTAAATTGCGATGTGAACATTTTACATCATGCTGAACAGTAACAATACCCTAACTTATCTTAAACCACTACTTAGTCCGCTGAACATTCAATTTCCGAACCCTTCGTTCTGTGGAACGAAGACATGCTGAGGTCAATTAAGTGGAACGAAGACATGCTGAGGTCAATTAAACGTCGGTAACTTACGTGAAAATCGCAATGTGACCTTTTCACATCATACCGAACAGTAACAATACCCTAACTTATCTCAAACCACTACTCAGTCCGCTGAACATTCATTTTGCGAACCCTTCGTTCTGTGGAACGAAGACATGCTGAGGTCAATAAAACGTCAGTAACTTACGTTTAAATCGCGATGTGAACATTTTACATCATACTGAACAGTAACGATACCCTAACTTATCTTAAACCACTACTTAGTCCGCTGAACATTCAATTTCCGAACCCTTCGTTCTGTGGAACGAAGACATGCTGAGGTCAATTAAACGTCGGTAACTTACGTGAAAATCGCAATGTGACCTTTTCACATCATACCGAACAGTAAAAATACCCTAACTTATCTCAAACCACTACTCAGTCCGCTGAACATTCAATTTGCGAACCCTTCGTTCTGTGGAACAAAGACATGCTGAGGTCAACAAAACGTCAGTAACTTACGTTTAAATCGCGATGTGAACATTTTACATCATACTGAACAGTAACAATACCCTAACTTATCTTAAACCACTACTTAGTCCGCTGAACATTCAATTTCCGAACCCTTCGTTCTGTGGAACGGAGACATGCTGATGTCAATTAAACGTCAGTAACTTACGTGAAAATCGCAATGTGAACATTTTACATCATACTGAACAGTAACAATACCCTAACTTATCTTGAACCACTACTCAGTCCGCTGAACATTCAATTTGCGAACCCTTCGTTCTGTGGAACAAAGACATGCTGAGGTCAACAAAACGTCAGTAACTTACGTTTAAATCGCGATGTGAACATTTTACATCATACTGAACAGTAACAATACCCTAACTTATCTTAAACCACTACTTAGTCCGCTGAACATTCAATTTCCGAACCCTTCGTTCTGTGGAACGGAGACATGCTGATGTCAATTAAACGTCAGTAACTTACGTGAAAATCGCAATGTGAACATTTTACATCATACTGAACAGTAACAATACCCTAACTTATCTTGAACCACTACTCAGTCCGCTGAACATTCAATTTCCGAACCCTTCGTTCTGTGGAACGAAGACATGCTGAGGTCAATAAAACGTCAGTAACTTACGTTTAAATTGCGATGTGAACATTTTACATCATGCTGAACAGTAACAATACCCTAACTTATCTTAAACCACTACTTAGTCCGCTGAACATTCAATTTCCGAACCCTTCGTTCTGTGGAACGAAGACATGCTGAGGTCAATTAAACGTCGGTAACTTACGTGAAAATCGCAATGTGACCTTTTCACATCATACCGAACAGTAAAAATACCCTAACTTATCTCAAACCACTACTCAGTCCGCTGAACATTCAATTTGCGAACCCTTTGTTCTGTGGAACAAAGACATGCTGAGGTCAACAAAACGTCAGTAACTTACGTTTAAATCGCGATGTGAACATTTTACATCATACTGAACAGTAACAATACCCTAACTTATCTTAAACCACTACTTAGTCCGCTGAACATTCAATTTCCGAACCCTTCGTTCTGTGGAACGGAGACATGCTGATGTCAATTAAACGTCAGTAACTTACGTGAAAATCGCAATGTGAACATTTTACATCATACTGAACAGTAACAATACCCTAACTTATCTTGAACCACTACTCAGTCCGCTGAACATTCAATTTCCGAACCCTTCGTTCTGTGGAACGAAGACATGCTGAGGTCAATTAAACGTCGGTAACTTACGTGAAAATCGCAATGTGACCTTTTCACATCATACCAAACAGTAGCAATACCCTAACTTATCTCAAACCACTACTCAGTCCGCTGAACATTCAATTTTCGAACCCTTCGTTCTGTGGAACGAACACATACTGAGGTCAATTAAACGTCAGTAACTCACGTGAAAATCGCAATGTGAACATTTTACATCATACTGAACAGTAAGAATACCCTAACTTATCTTGAACCACTACTCAGTCCGCTGAACATTCAATTTGCGAACCCTTCGTTCTGTGGAACGAAGACATGCTGAGGTCAATTAAACGTCGGTAACTTACGTGAAAATCGCAATGTGAACATTTTACATCATACTGAACAGTAAGAATACCCTAACTTATCTTGAACCACTACTCAGTCCGCTGAACATTCAATTTGCGAACCCTTCGTTCTGTGGAACGAAGACATGCTGAGGTCAATAAAACGTCAGTAACTTACGTTTAAATCGCGATGTGAACATTTTACATCATACTGAACAGTAAAAATACCCTAACTTATCTTAAACCACTACTTAGTCCGCTGAACATTCAATTTCCGAACCCTTCGTTCTGTGGAACGAAGACATTCTGATGTCAATTAAACGTCAGTAACTTACGTGAAAATCGCAATGTGAACATTTTACATCATACTGAACAGTAACAATACCCTAACTTATCTTGAACCACTACTCAGTCCGCTGAACATTCAATTTCCGAACCCTTCGTTCTGTGGAACGAAGACATGCTGAGGTCAATAAAACGTCAGTAACTCACGTGAAAATCGCAATGTGAACATTTTACATCATACTGAACAGTAAGAATACCCTAACTTATCTTAAACCACTACTCAGTCCGCTGATCATTCAATTTTCGAACCCTTCGTTCTGTGGAACGAAGACATGCTGAGGTCAATTAAACGTCGGTAACTTACGTGAAAATCGCAATGTGACCTTTTCACATCATACCGAACAGTAACAATACCCTAACTTATCTCAAACCACTACTCAGTCCGCTGAACATTCAATTTGCGAACCCTTCGTTCTGTGGAACGAACACATGCTGAGGTCAATTAAACGTCAGTAACTTACGTTTGAATTGCGATGTGAACATTTTACATCATACTGAACAGTAACAATACCCTAACTTATCTTAAACCACTACTCAGTCTGCTGAACATTCAATTTCCGAACCCTTCGTTCTGTGGAACGAAGACATGCTGAGGTCAATTAAACGTCGGTAACTTACGTGAAAATCGCAATGTGACCTTTTCACATCATACCAAACAGTAGCAATACCCTAACTTATCTCAAACCACTACTCAGTCCGCTGAACATTCAATTTTCGAACCCTTCGTTCTGTGGAACGAACACATACTGAGGTCAATTAAACGTCAGTAACTCACGTGAAAATCGCAATGTGAACATTTTACATCATACTGAACAGTAAGAATACCCTAACTTATCTTGAACCACTACTCAGTCCGCTGAACATTCAATTTGCGAACCCTTCGTTCTGTGGAACGAAGACATGCTGAGGTCAATTAAACGTCGGTAACTTACGTGAAAATCGCAATGTGAACATTTTACATCATACTGAACAGTAAGAATACCCTAACTTATCTTGAACCACTACTCAGTCCGCTGAACATTCAATTTGCGAACCCTTCGTTCTGTGGAACGAAGACATGCTGAGGTCAATTAAACGTCAGTAACTCACGTGAAAATCGCAATGTGAACATTTTACATCATACTGAACAGTAAGAATACCCTAACTTATCTTGAACCACTACTCAGTCCGCTGAACATTCAATTTGCGAACCCTTCGTTCTGTGGAACGAAGACATGCTGAGGTCAATTAAACGTCGGTAACTTACGTGAAAATCGCAATGTGAACATTTTACATCATACTGAACAGTAAGAATACCCTAACTTATCTTGAACCACTACTCAGTCCGCTGAACATTCAATTTGCGAACCCTTCGTTCTGTGGAACGAAGACATGCTGAGGTCAATAAAACGTCAGTAACTTACGTTTAAATCGCGATGTGAACATTTTACATCATACTGAACAGTAAAAATACCCTAACTTATCTTAAACCACTACTTAGTCCGCTGATCATTCAATTTCCGAACCCTTCGTTCTGTGGAACGAAGACATTCTGATGTCAATTAAACGTCAGTAACTTACGTGAAAATCGCAATGTGAACATTTTACATCATACTGAACAGTAACAATACCCTAACTTATCTTGAACCACTACTCAGTCCGCTGAACATTCAATTTCCGAACCCTTCGTTCTGTGGAACGAAGACATGCTGAGGTCAATAAAACGTCAGTAACTCACGTGAAAATCGCAATGTGAACATTTTACATCATACTGAACAGTAAGAATACCCTAACTTATCTTAAACCACTACTCAGTCCGCTGATCATTCAATTTTCGAACCCTTCGTTCTGTGGAACGAAGACATGCTGAGGTCAATTAAACGTCGGTAACTTACGTGAAAATCGCAATGTGATCTTTTCACATCATACCGAACAGTAACAATACCCTAACTTATCTCAAACCACTACTCAGTCCGCTGAACATTCAATTTGCGAACCCTTCGTTCTGTGGAACGAACACATGCTGAGGTCAATTAAACGTCAGTAACTTACGTTTGAATTGCGATGTGAACATTTTACATCATACTGAACAGTAACAATACCCTAACTTATCTTAAACCACTACTCAGTCTGCTGAACATTCAATTTCCGAACCCTTCGTTCTGTGGAACGAAGACATGCTGAGGTCAATTAAGTGGAACGAAGACATGCTGAGGTCAATTAAACGTCGGTAACTTACGTGAAAATTGCAATGTGACCTTTTCACATCATACCGAACAGTAACAATACCCTAACTTATCTCAAACCACTACTCAGTCCGCTGAACATTCATTTTGCGAACCCTTCGTTCTGTGGAACGAAGACATGCTGAGGTCAATAAAACGTCAGTAACTTACGTTTAAATTGCGATGTGAACATTTTACATCATGCTGAACAGTAACAATACCCTAACTTATCTTAAACCACTACTTAGTCCGCTGAACATTCAATTTCCGAACCCTTCGTTCTGTGGAACGAAGACATGCTGAGGTCAATTAAGTGGAACGAAGACATGCTGAGGTCAATTAAACGTCGGTAACTTACGTGAAAATCGCAATGTGACCTTTTCACATCATACCGAACAGTAACAATACCCTAACTTATCTCAAACCACTACTCAGTCCGCTGAACATTCATTTTGCGAACCCTTCGTTCTGTGGAACGAAGACATGCTGAGGTCAATAAAACGTCAGTAACTTACGTTTAAATCGCGATGTGAACATTTTACATTATACTGAACAGTAACGATACCCTAACTTATCTTAAACCACTACTTAGTCCGCTGAACATTCAATTTCCGAACCCTTCGTTCTGTGGAACGAAGACATGCTGAGGTCAATTAAACGTCGGTAACTTACGTGAAAATCGCAATGTGACCTTTTCACATCATACCGAACAGTAAAAATACCCTAACTTATCTCAAACCACTACTCAGTCCGCTGAACATTCAATTTGCGAACCCTTCGTTCTGTGGAACAAAGACATGCTGAGGTCAACAAAACGTCAGTAACTTACGTTTAAATCGCGATGTGAACATTTTACATCATACTGAACAGTAACAATACCCTAACTTATCTTAAACCACTACTTAGTCCGCTGAACATTCAATTTCCGAACCCTTCGTTCTGTGGAACGGAGACATGCTGATGTCAATTAAACGTCAGTAACTTACGTGAAAATCGCAATGTGAACATTTTACATCATACTGAACAGTAACAATACCCTAACTTATCTTGAACCACTACTCAGTCCGCTGAACATTCAATTTGCGAACCCTTCGTTCTGTGGAACAAAGACATGCTGAGGTCAACAAAACGTCAGTAACTTACGTTTAAATCGCGATGTGAACATTTTACATCATACTGAACAGTAACAATACCCTAACTTATCTTAAACCACTACTTAGTCCGCTGAACATTCAATTTCCGAACCCTTCGTTCTGTGGAACGGAGACATTCTGATGTCAATTAAACGTCAGTAACTTACGTGAAAATCGCAATGTGAACATTTTACATCATACTGAACAGTAACAATACCCTAACTTATCTTGAACCACTACTCAGTCCGCTGAACATTCAATTTCCGAACCCTTCGTTCTGTGGAACGAAGACATGCTGAGGTCAATAAAACGTCAGTAACTTACGTTTAAATTGCGATGTGAACATTTTACATCATGCTGAACAGTAACAATACCCTAACTTATCTTAAACCACTACTCAGTCTGCTGAACATTCAATTTCCGAACCCTTCGTTCTGTGGAACGAAGACATGCTGAGGTCAATTAAGTGGAACGAAGACATGCTGAGGTCAATTAAACGTCGGTAACTTACGTGAAAATTGCAATGTGACCTTTTCACATCATACCGAACAGTAACAATACCCTAACTTATCTCAAACCACTACTCAGTCCGCTGAACATTCATTTTGCGAACCCTTCGTTCTGTGGAACGAAGACATGCTGAGGTCAATAAAACGTCAGTAACTTACGTTTAAATTGCGATGTGAACATTTTACATCATGCTGAACAGTAACAATACCCTAACTTATCTTAAACCACTACTTAGTCCGCTGAACATTCAATTTCCGAACCCTTCGTTCTGTGGAACGAAGACATGCTGAGGTCAATTAAGTGGAACGAAGACATGCTGAGGTCAATTAAACGTCGGTAACTTACGTGAAAATCGCAATGTGACCTTTTCACATCATACCGAACAGTAACAATACCCTAACTTATCTCAAACCACTACTCAGTCCGCTGAACATTCATTTTGCGAACCCTTCGTTCTGTGGAACGAAGACATGCTGAGGTCAATAAAACGTCAGTAACTTACGTTTAAATCGCGATGTGAACATTTTACATCATACTGAACAGTAACGATACCCTAACTTATCTTGAACCACTACTCAGTCCGCTGAACATTCAATTTCCGAACCCTTCGTTCTGTGGAACGAAGACATGCTGAGGTCAATAAAACGTCAGTAACTTACGTTTAAATTGCGATGTGAACATTTTACATCATGCTGAACAGTAACAATACCCTAACTTATCTTAAACCACTACTCAGTCTGCTGAACATTCAATTTCCGAACCCTTCGTTCTGTGGAACGAAGACATGCTGAGGTCAATTAAGTGGAACGAAGACATGCTGAGGTCAATTAAACGTCGGTAACTTACGTGAAAATTGCAATGTGACCTTTTCACATCATACCGAACAGTAACAATACCCTAACTTATCTCAAACCACTACTCAGTCCGCTGAACATTCATTTTGCGAACCCTTCGTTCTGTGGAACGAAGACATGCTGAGGTCAATAAAACGTCGGTAACTTACGTGAAAATCGCAATGTGAACATTTTACATCATACTGAACAGTAAGAATACCCTAACTTATCTTGAACCACTACTCAGTCCGCTGAACATTCAATTTGCGAACCCTTCGTTCTGTGGAACGAAGACATGCTGAGGTCAATTAAACGTCAGTAACTCACGTGAAAATCGCAATGTGAACATTTTACATCATACTGAACAGTAAGAATACCCTAACTTATCTTGAACCACTACTCAGTCCGCTGAACATTCAATTTGCGAACCCTTCGTTCTGTGGAACGAAGACATGCTGAGGTCAATTAAACGTCGGTAACTTACGTGAAAATCGCAATGTGAACATTTTACATCATACTGAACAGTAAGAATACCCTAACTTATCTTGAACCACTACTCAGTCCGCTGAACATTCAATTTGCGAACCCTTCGTTCTGTGGAACGAAGACATGCTGAGGTCAATAAAACGTCAGTAACTTACGTTTAAATCGCGATGTGAACATTTTACATCATACTGAACAGTAAAAATACCCTAACTTATCTTAAACCACTACTTAGTCCGCTGATCATTCAATTTCCGAACCCTTCGTTCTGTGGAACGAAGACATTCTGATGTCAATTAAACGTCAGTAACTTACGTGAAAATCGCAATGTGAACATTTTACATCATACTGAACAGTAACAATACCCTAACTTATCTTGAACCACTACTCAGTCCGCTGAACATTCAATTTCCGAACCCTTCGTTCTGTGGAACGAAGACATGCTGAGGTCAATAAAACGTCAGTAACTCACGTGAAAATCGCAATGTGAACATTTTACATCATACTGAACAGTAAGAATACCCTAACTTATCTTAAACCACTACTCAGTCCGCTGATCATTCAATTTTCGAACCCTTCGTTCTGTGGAACGAAGACATGCTGAGGTCAATTAAACGTCGGTAACTTACGTGAAAATCGCAATGTGATCTTTTCACATCATACCGAACAGTAACAATACCCTAACTTATCTCAAACCACTACTCAGTCCGCTGAACATTCAATTTGCGAACCCTTCGTTCTGTGGAACGAACACATGCTGAGGTCAATTAAACGTCAGTAACTTACGTTTGAATTGCGATGTGAACATTTTACATCATACTGAACAGTAACAATACCCTAACTTATCTTAAACCACTACTCAGTCTGCTGAACATTCAATTTCCGAACCCTTCGTTCTGTGGAACGAAGACATGCTGAGGTCAATTAAGTGGAACGAAGACATGCTGAGGTCAATTAAACGTCGGTAACTTACGTGAAAATTGCAATGTGACCTTTTCACATCATACCGAACAGTAACAATACCCTAACTTATCTCAAACCACTACTCAGTCCGCTGAACATTCATTTTGCGAACCCTTCGTTCTGTGGAACGAAGACATGCTGAGGTCAATAAAACGTCAGTAACTTACGTTTAAATTGCGATGTGAACATTTTACATCATGCTGAACAGTAACAATACCCTAACTTATCTTAAACCACTACTTAGTCCGCTGAACATTCAATTTCCGAACCCTTCGTTCTGTGGAACGAAGACATGCTGAGGTCAATTAAGTGGAACGAAGACATGCTGAGGTCAATTAAACGTCGGTAACTTACGTGAAAATCGCAATGTGACCTTTTCACATCATACCGAACAGTAACAATACCCTAACTTATCTCAAACCACTACTCAGTCCGCTGAACATTCATTTTGCGAACCCTTCGTTCTGTGGAACGAAGACATGCTGAGGTCAATAAAACGTCAGTAACTTACGTTTAAATCGCGATGTGAACATTTTACATTATACTGAACAGTAACGATACCCTAACTTATCTTAAACCACTACTTAGTCCGCTGAACATTCAATTTCCGAACCCTTCGTTCTGTGGAACGAAGACATGCTGAGGTCAATTAAACGTCGGTAACTTACGTGAAAATCGCAATGTGACCTTTTCACATCATACCGAACAGTAAAAATACCCTAACTTATCTCAAACCACTACTCAGTCCGCTGAACATTCAATTTGCGAACCCTTCGTTCTGTGGAACAAAGACATGCTGAGGTCAACAAAACGTCAGTAACTTACGTTTAAATCGCGATGTGAACATTTTACATCATACTGAACAGTAACAATACCCTAACTTATCTTAAACCACTACTTAGTCCGCTGAACATTCAATTTCCGAACCCTTCGTTCTGTGGAACGGAGACATGCTGATGTCAATTAAACGTCAGTAACTTACGTGAAAATCGCAATGTGAACATTTTACATCATACTGAACAGTAACAATACCCTAACTTATCTTGAACCACTACTCAGTCCGCTGAACATTCAATTTGCGAACCCTTCGTTCTGTGGAACAAAGACATGCTGAGGTCAACAAAACGTCAGTAACTTACGTTTAAATCGCGATGTGAACATTTTACATCATACTGAACAGTAACAATACCCTAACTTATCTTAAACCACTACTTAGTCCGCTGAACATTCAATTTCCGAACCCTTCGTTCTGTGGAACGGAGACATTCTGATGTCAATTAAACGTCAGTAACTTACGTGAAAATCGCAATGTGAACATTTTACATCATACTGAACAGTAACAATACCCTAACTTATCTTGAACCACTACTCAGTCCGCTGAACATTCAATTTCCGAACCCTTCGTTCTGTGGAACGAAGACATGCTGAGGTCAATAAAACGTCAGTAACTTACGTTTAAATTGCGATGTGAACATTTTACATCATGCTGAACAGTAACAATACCCTAACTTATCTTAAACCACTACTCAGTCTGCTGAACATTCAATTTCCGAACCCTTCGTTCTGTGGAACGAAGACATGCTGAGGTCAATTAAGTGGAACGAAGACATGCTGAGGTCAATTAAACGTCGGTAACTTACGTGAAAATTGCAATGTGACCTTTTCACATCATACCGAACAGTAACAATACCCTAACTTATCTCAAACCACTACTCAGTCCGCTGAACATTCATTTTGCGAACCCTTCGTTCTGTGGAACGAAGACATGCTGAGGTCAATAAAACGTCAGTAACTTACGTTTAAATTGCGATGTGAACATTTTACATCATGCTGAACAGTAACAATACCCTAACTTATCTTAAACCACTACTTAGTCCGCTGAACATTCAATTTCCGAACCCTTCGTTCTGTGGAACGAAGACATGCTGAGGTCAATTAAGTGGAACGAAGACATGCTGAGGTCAATTAAACGTCGGTAACTTACGTGAAAATCGCAATGTGACCTTTTCACATCATACCGAACAGTAACAATACCCTAACTTATCTCAAACCACTACTCAGTCCGCTGAACATTCATTTTGCGAACCCTTCGTTCTGTGGAACGAAGACATGCTGAGGTCAATAAAACGTCAGTAACTTACGTTTAAATCGCGATGTGAACATTTTACATCATACTGAACAGTAACGATACCCTAACTTATCTTGAACCACTACTCAGTCCGCTGAACATTCAATTTCCGAACCCTTCGTTCTGTGGAACGAAGACATGCTGAGGTCAATAAAACGTCAGTAACTTACGTTTAAATTGCGATGTGAACATTTTACATCATGCTGAACAGTAACAATACCCTAACTTATCTTAAACCACTACTCAGTCTGCTGAACATTCAATTTCCGAACCCTTCGTTCTGTGGAACGAAGACATGCTGAGGTCAATTAAGTGGAACGAAGACATGCTGAGGTCAATTAAACGTCGGTAACTTACGTGAAAATTGCAATGTGACCTTTTCACATCATACCGAACAGTAACAATACCCTAACTTATCTCAAACCACTACTCAGTCCGCTGAACATTCATTTTGCGAACCCTTCGTTCTGTGGAACGAAGACATGCTGAGGTCAATAAAACGTCAGTAACTTACGTTTAAATTGCGATGTGAACATTTTACATCATGCTGAACAGTAACAATACCCTAACTTATCTTAAACCACTACTTAGTCCGCTGAACATTCAATTTCCGAACCCTTCGTTCTGTGGAACGAAGACATGCTGAGGTCAATTAAGTGGAACGAAGACATGCTGAGGTCAATTAAACGTCGGTAACTTACGTGAAAATCGCAATGTGACCTTTTCACATCATACCGAACAGTAACAATACCCTAACTTATCTCAAACCACTACTCAGTCCGCTGAACATTCATTTTGCGAACCCTTCGTTCTGTGGAACGAAGACATGCTGAGGTCAATAAAACGTCAGTAACTTACGTTTAAATCGCGATGTGAACATTTTACATCATACTGAACAGTAACGATACCCTAACTTATCTTAAACCACTACTTAGTCCGCTGAACATTCAATTTCCGAACCCTTCGTTCTGTGGAACGAAGACATGCTGAGGTCAATTAAACGTCGGTAACTTACGTGAAAATCGCAATGTGACCTTTTCACATCATACCGAACAGTAAAAATACCCTAACTTATCTCAAACCACTACTCAGTCCGCTGAACATTCAATTTCCGAACCCTTCGTTCTGTGGAACGAAGACATGCTGAGGTCAATTAAACGTCGGTAACTTACGTGAAAATCGCAATGTGACCTTTTCACATCATACCGAACAGTAAAAATACCCTAACTTATCTCAAACCACTACTCAGTCCGCTGAACATTCAATTTGCGAACCCTTCGTTCTGTGGAACGGAGACATGCTGATGTCAATTAAACGTCAGTAACTTACGTGAAAATCGCAATGTGAACATTTTACATCATGCTGAACAGTAACAATACCCTAACTTATCTTAAACCACTACTTAGTCCGCTGAACATTCAATTTCCGAACCCTTCGTTCTGTGGAACGAAGACATGCTGAGGTCAATTAAACGTCGGTAACTTACGTGAAAATCGCAATGTGACCTTTTCACATCATACCGAACAGTAAAAATACCCTAACTTATCTCAAACCACTACTCAGTCCGCTGAACATTCAATTTGCGAACCCTTCGTTCTGTGGAACAAAGACATGCTGAGGTCAACAAAACGTCAGTAACTTACGTTTAAATCGCGATGTGAACATTTTACATCATACTGAACAGTAACAATACCCTAACTTATCTTAAACCACTACTTAGTCCGCTGAACATTCAATTTCCGAACCCTTCGTTCTGTGGAACGGAGACATGCTGATGTCAATTAAACGTCAGTAACTTACGTGAAAATCGCAATGTGAACATTTTACATCATACTGAACAGTAACAATACCCTAACTTATCTTGAACCACTACTCAGTCCGCTGAACATTCAATTTCCGAACCCTTCGTTCTGTGGAACGAAGACATGCTGAGGTCAATTAAACGTCGGTAACTTACGTGAAAATCGCAATGTGACCTTTTCACATCATACCAAACAGTAGCAATACCCTAACTTATCTCAAACCACTACTCAGTCCGCTGAACATTCAATTTTCGAACCCTTCGTTCTGTGGAACGAACACATACTGAGGTCAATTAAACGTCAGTAACTCACGTGAAAATCGCAATGTGAACATTTTACATCATACTGAACAGTAAGAATACCCTAACTTATCTTGAACCACTACTCAGTCCGCTGAACATTCAATTTGCGAACCCTTCGTTCTGTGGAACGAAGACATGCTGAGGTCAATTAAACGTCGGTAACTTACGTGAAAATCGCAATGTGAACATTTTACATCATACTGAACAGTAAGAATACCCTAACTTATCTTGAACCACTACTCAGTCCGCTGAACATTCAATTTGCGAACCCTTCGTTCTGTGGAACGAAGACATGCTGAGGTCAATAAAACGTCAGTAACTTACGTTTAAATCGCGATGTGAACATTTTACATCATACTGAACAGTAAAAATACCCTAACTTATCTTAAACCACTACTTAGTCCGCTGAACATTCAATTTCCGAATCCTTCGTTCTGTGGAACGAAGACATGCTGATGTCAATTAAACGTCAGTAACTTACGTGAAAATCGCAATGTGAACATTTTACATTATACTGAACAGTAACAATACCCTAACTTATCTTGAACCACTACTCAGTCCGCTGAACATTCAATTTCCGAACCCTTCGTTCTGTGGAACGAAGACATGCTGAGGTCAATTAAACGTCAGTAACTTACGTAAAATGCGCAATGTGAACATTTTACATCATACTGAACAGTAAGAATACCCTAACTTATCTTAAACCACTACTCAGTCCGCTGATCATTCAATTTTCGAACCCTTCGTTCTGTGGAACGAAGACATGCTGAGGTCAATTAAACATCGGTAACTTACGTGAAAATCGCAATGTGACCTTTTCACATCATACCGAACAGTAACAATACCCTAACTTATCTCAAACCACTACTCAGTCCGCTGAACATTCAATTTGCGAACCCTTCGTTCTGTGGAACGAACACATGCTGAGGTCAACAAAACGTCAGTAACTTACGTTTGAATTGCGATGTGAACATTTTACATCATACTGAACAGTAACAATACCCTAACTTATCTTAAACCACTACTCAGTCCGCTGAACATTCAATTTCCGAACCCTTCGTTCTGTGGAACGAAGACATGCTGAGGTCAATTAAGTGGAACGAAGACATGCTGAGGTCAATTAAACGTCGGTAACTTACGTGAAAATTGCAATGTGACCTTTTCACATCATACCGAACAGTAACAATACCCTAACTTATCTCAAACCACTACTCAGTCCGCTGAACATTCATTTTGCGAACCCTTCGTTCTGTGGAACGAAGACATGCTGAGGTCAATAAAACGTCAGTAACTTACGTTTAAATTGCGATGTGAACATTTTACATCATGCTGAACAGTAACAATACCCTAACTTATCTTAAACCACTACTTAGTCCGCTGAACATTCAATTTCCGAACCCTTCGTTCTGTGGAACGAAGACATGCTGAGGTCAATTAAGTGGAACGAAGACATGCTGAGGTCAATTAAACGTCGGTAACTTACGTGAAAATCGCAATGTGACCTTTTCACATCATACCGAACAGTAACAATACCCTAACTTATCTCAAACCACTACTCAGTCCGCTGAACATTCATTTTGCGAACCCTTCGTTCTGTGGAACGAAGACATGCTGAGGTCAATAAAACGTCAGTAACTTACGTTTAAATCGCGATGTGAACATTTTACATCATACTGAACAGTAACGATACCCTAACTTATCTTAAACCACTACTTAGTCCGCTGAACATTCAATTTCCGAACCCTTCGTTCTGTGGAACGAAGACATGCTGAGGTCAATTAAACGTCGGTAACTTACGTGAAAATCGCAATGTGACCTTTTCACATCATACCGAACAGTAAAAATACCCTAACTTATCTCAAACCACTACTCAGTCCGCTGAACATTCAATTTGCGAACCCTTCGTTCTGTGGAACAAAGACATGCTGAGGTCAACAAAACGTCAGTAACTTACGTTTAAATCGCGATGTGAACATTTTACATCATACTGAACAGTAACAATACCCTAACTTATCTTAAACCACTACTTAGTCCGCTGAACATTCAATTTCCGAACCCTTCGTTCTGTGGAACGGAGACATGCTGATGTCAATTAAACGTCAGTAACTTACGTGAAAATCGCAATGTGAACATTTTACATCATACTGAACAGTAACAATACCCTAACTTATCTTGAACCACTACTCAGTCCGCTGAACATTCAATTTGCGAACCCTTCGTTCTGTGGAACAAAGACATGCTGAGGTCAACAAAACGTCAGTAACTTACGTTTAAATCGCGATGTGAACATTTTACATCATACTGAACAGTAACAATACCCTAACTTATCTTAAACCACTACTTAGTCCGCTGAACATTCAATTTCCGAACCCTTCGTTCTGTGGAACGAAGACATGCTGAGGTCAATTAAACGTCGGTAACTTACGTGAAAATCGCAATGTGACCTTTTCACATCATACCGAACAGTAAAAATACCCTAACTTATCTCAAACCACTACTCAGTCCGCTGAACATTCAATTTGCGAACCCTTCGTTCTGTGGAACAAAGACATGCTGAGGTCAACAAAACGTCAGTAACTTACGTTTAAATCGCGATGTGAACATTTTACATCATACTGAACAGTAACAATACCCTAACTTATCTTAAACCACTACTTAGTCCGCTGAACATTCAATTTCCGAACCCTTCGTTCTGTGGAACGGAGACATGCTGATGTCAATTAAACGTCAGTAACTTACGTGAAAATCGCAATGTGAACATTTTACATCATACTGAACAGTAACAATACCCTAACTTATCTTGAACCACTACTCAGTCCGCTGAACATTCAATTTCCGAACCCTTCGTTCTGTGGAACGAAGACATGCTGAGGTCAATTAAACGTCGGTAACTTACGTGAAAATCGCAATGTGACCTTTTCACATCATACCAAACAGTAGCAATACCCTAACTTATCTCAAACCACTACTCAGTCCGCTGAACATTCAATTTTCGAACCCTTCGTTCTGTGGAACGAACACATACTGAGGTCAATTAAACGTCAGTAACTCACGTGAAAATCGCAATGTGAACATTTTACATCATACTGAACAGTAAGAATACCCTAACTTATCTTGAACCACTACTCAGTCCGCTGAACATTCAATTTGCGAACCCTTCGTTCTGTGGAACGAAGACATGCTGAGGTCAATTAAACGTCGGTAACTTACGTGAAAATCGCAATGTGAACATTTTACATCATACTGAACAGTAAGAATACCCTAACTTATCTTGAACCACTACTCAGTCCGCTGAACATTCAATTTGCGAACCCTTCGTTCTGTGGAACGAAGACATGCTGAGGTCAATAAAACGTCAGTAACTTACGTTTAAATCGCGATGTGAACATTTTACATCATACTGAACAGTAAAAATACCCTAACTTATCTTAAACCACTACTTAGTCCGCTGAACATTCAATTTCCGAACCCTTCGTTCTGTGGAACGAAGACATGCTGATGTCAATTAAACGTCAGTAACTTACGTGAAAATCGCAATGTGAACATTTTACATTATACTGAACAGTAACAATACCCTAACTTATCTTGAACCACTACTCAGTCCGCTGAACATTCAATTTCCGAACCCTTCGTTCTGTGGAACGAAGACATGCTGAGGTCAATTAAACGTCAGTAACTTACGTAAAATGCGCAATGTGAACATTTTACATCATACTGAACAGTAAGAATACCCTAACTTATCTTAAACCACTACTCAGTCCGCTGATCATTCAATTTTCGAACCCTTCGTTCTGTGGAACGAAGACATGCTGAGGTCAATTAAACGTCGGTAACTTACGTGAAAATCGCAATGTGACCTTTTCACATCATACCGAACAGTAACAATACCCTAACTTATCTCAAACCACTACTCAGTCCGCTGAACATTCAATTTGCGAACCCTTCGTTCTGTGGAACGAACACATGCTGAGGTCAATTAAACGTCAGTAACTTACGTTTGAATTGCGATGTGAACATTTTACATCATACTGAACAGTAACAATACCCTAACTTATCTTAAACCACTACTCAGTCCGCTGAACATTCAATTTCCGAACCCTTCGTTCTGTGGAACGAAGACATGCTGAGGTCAATTAAGTGGAACGAAGACATGCTGAGGTCAATTAAACGTCGTAACTTACGTGAAAATTGCAATGTGACCTTTTCACATCATACCGAACAGTAACAATACCCTAACTTATCTCAAACCACTACTCAGTCCGCTGAACATTCATTTTGCGAACCCTTCGTTCTGTGGAACGAAGACATGCTGAGGTCAATAAAACGTCAGTAACTTACGTTTAAATTGCGATGTGAACATTTTACATCATGCTGAACAGTAACAATACCCTAACTTATCTTAAACCACTACTTAGTCCGCTGAACATTCAATTTCCGAACCCTTCGTTCTGTGGAACGAAGACATGCTGAGGTCAATTAAGTGGAACGAAGACATGCTGAGGTCAATTAAACGTCGGTAACTTACGTGAAAATCGCAATGTGACCTTTTCACATCATACCGAACAGTAACAATACCCTAACTTATCTCAAACCACTACTCAGTCCGCTGAACATTCATTTTGCGAACCCTTCGTTCTGTGGAACGAAGACATGCTGAGGTCAATAAAACGTCAGTAACTTACGTTTAAATCGCGATGTGAACATTTTACATCATACTGAACAGTAACGATACCCTAACTTATCTTAAACCACTACTTAGTCCGCTGAACATTCAATTTCCGAACCCTTCGTTCTGTGGAACGAAGACATGCTGAGGTCAATTAAACGTCGGTAACTTACGTGAAAATCGCAATGTGACCTTTTCACATCATACCGAACAGTAAAAATACCCTAACTTATCTCAAACCACTACTCAGTCCGCTGAACATTCAATTTGCGAACCCTTCGTTCTGTGGAACAAAGACATGCTGAGGTCAACAAAACGTCAGTAACTTACGTTTAAATCGCGATGTGAACATTTTACATCATACTGAACAGTAACAATACCCTAACTTATCTTAAACCACTACTTAGTCCGCTGAACATTCAATTTCCGAACCCTTCGTTCTGTGGAACGGAGACATGCTGATGTCAATTAAACGTCAGTAACTTACGTGAAAATCGCAATGTGAACATTTTACATCATACTGAACAGTAACAATACCCTAACTTATCTTGAACCACTACTCAGTCCGCTGAACATTCAATTTGCGAACCCTTCGTTCTGTGGAACAAAGACATGCTGAGGTCAACAAAACGTCAGTAACTTACGTTTAAATCGCGATGTGAACATTTTACATCATACTGAACAGTAACAATACCCTAACTTATCTTAAACCACTACTTAGTCCGCTGAACATTCAATTTCCGAACCCTTCGTTCTGTGGAACGGAGACATGCTGATGTCAATTAAACGTCAGTAACTTACGTGAAAATCGCAATGTGAACATTTTACATCATACTGAACAGTAACAATACCCTAACTTATCTTGAACCACTACTCAGTCCGCTGAACATTCAATTTCCGAACCCTTCGTTCTGTGGAACGAAGACATGCTGAGGTCAATAAAACGTCAGTAACTTACGTTTAAATTGCGATGTGAACATTTTACATCATGCTGAACAGTAACAATACCCTAACTTATCTTAAACCACTACTTAGTCCGCTGAACATTCAATTTCCGAACTCTTTGTTCTGTGGAACGAAGACATGCTGAGGTCAATTAAACGTCAGTAACTCACGTGAAAATCGCAATGTGAACATTTTACATCATACTGAACAGTAAGAATACCCTAACTTATCTTAAACCACTACTCAGTCCGCTGAACATTCAATTTCCGAACCCTTCGTTCTGTGGAACGAAGACATGCTGAGGTCAATTAAACGTCAGTAACTCACGTGAAAATCGCAATGTGAACATTTTACATCATACTAAACAGTAACAACACCCTAACTTATCTTAAACCACTACTTAGTCCGCTGAACATTCAATTTCCGAACCCTTCGTTCTGTGGAACGAAGGACTGCTAACGTGGTTTGCTAAATAATCAGTTTTTAAAACCTTCGTTCTGTGGAACGAAGGATTGCTGAGGTCAATTAAACGTCAGTAACTTACGTGAAAATCGCAATATGAACATTTTACATCATACTGAACAGTACGAATACCCTAACTCATCTTAAACCACTACTCAGTCCGCTGAACATTCAATTTCCGAACCCTTCGTTCTGTGGAACGAAGACATGCTGAGGTCAATTAAACGTCAGTAACTCACGTGAAAATCGCAATGTGAACATTTTACATCATACTAAACAGTAACAACACCCTAACTTATCTTAAACCACTACTTAGTCCGCTGAACATTCAATTTCCGAACCCTTCGTTCTGTGGAACGAAGGACTGCTAACGTGGTTTGGTAAATAATCAGTTTTTAAAACCTTCGTTCTGTGGAACGAAGGATTGCTGAGGTCAATTAAACGTCAGTAACTTACGTGAAAATCGCAATATGAACATTTTACATCATACTGAACAGTACGAATACCCTAACTTATCTTAAACCACTACTCAGTCCGCTGAACATTCAATTTCCGAACCCTTCGTTCTGTGGAACGAAGACATGCTGAGGTCAATTAAACGTCAGTAACTCACGTGAAAATCGCAATGTGAACATTTTACATCATACTAAACAGTAACAACACCCTAACTTATCTTAAACCACTACTCAGTCCGCTGAACATTCAATTTCCGAACCCTTCGTTCTGTGGAACGAAGGACTGCTAACGTGGTTTGCTAAATAATCAGTTTTTAAAACCTTCGTTCTGTGGAACGAAGGATTGCTGAGGTCAATTAAACGTCAGTAACTTACGTGAAAATCGCAATATGAACATTTTACATCATACTGAACAGTACGAATACCCTAACTTATCTTAAACCACTACTCAGTCCGCTGAACATTCAATTTCCGAACTCTTTGTTCTGTGGAACGAAGGACTGCTAACGTGGTTTGCTAAATAATCAGTTTTTAAAACCTTCGTTCTGTGGAACGAAGGATTGCTGAGGTCAATTAAACGTCAGTAACTTACGTGAAAATCGCAATATGAACATTTTACATCATACTGAACAGTAACAATACCCTAACTTATCTTAAACCACTACTTAGTCCGCTGAACATTCAATTTCCGAACCCTTCGTTCTGTGGAACGAAGACATGCTGAGGTCAATTAAGTGGAACGAAGACATGCTGAGGTCAATTAAACGTCGGTAACTTACGTGAAAATCGCAATGTGACCTTTTCACATCATACCGAACAGTAACAATACCCTAACTTATCTCAAACCACTACTCAGTCCGCTGAACATTCAATTTGCGAACCCTTCGTTCTGTGGAACGAAGACATGCTGAGGTCAATAAAACGTCAGTAACTTACGTTTAAATCGCGATCTGAACATTTTACATCATACTGAACAGTAACGATACCCTAACTTATCTTAAACCACTACTTAGTCCGCTGAACATTCAATTTCCGAACCCTTCGTTCTGTGGAACGAAGACATGCTGAGGTCAATTAAACGTCGGTAACTTACGTGAAAATCGCAATGTGACCTTTTCACATCATACCGAACAGTAACAATACCCTAACTTATCTCAAGCCACTACTCAGTCCGCTGAACATTCAATTTGCGAACCCTTCGTTCTGTGGAACGAAGACATGCTGAGGTCAACAAAACGTCAGTAACTTACGTTTAAATCGCGATGTGAACATTATACATCATACTGAACAGTAACAATACCCTAACTTATCTTAAACCACTACTTAGTCCGCTGAACATTCAATTTCCGAACCCTTCGTTCTGTGGAACGAAGACATTCTGATGTCAATTAAACGTCAGTAACTTACGTGAAAATCGCAATGTGAACATTTTACATCATACTGAACAGTAACAATACCCTAACTTATCTTGAACCACTACTCAGTCCGCTGAACATTCAATTTCCGAACCCTTCGTTCTGTGGAACGAAGACATGCTGAGGTCAATAAAACGTCAGTAACTCACGTGAAAATCGCAATGTGAACATTTTACATCATACTGAACAGTAAGAATACCCTAACTTATCTTAAACCACTACTCAGTCCGCTGATCATTCAATTTTCGAACCCTTCGTTCTGTGGAACGAAGACATGCTGAGGTCAATTAAACGTCGGTAACTTACGTGAAAATCGCAATGTGACCTTTTCACATCATACCGAACAGTAACAATACCCTAACTTATCTCAAACCACTACTCAGTCCGCTGAACATTCAATTTGCGAACCCTTCGTTCTGTGGAACGAACACATGCTGAGGTCAATTAAACGTCAGTAACTTACGTTTGAATTGCGATGTGAACATTTTACATCATACTGAACAGTAACAATACCCTAACTTATCTTAAACCACTACTCAGTCCGCTGAACATTCAATTTCCGAACCCTTCGTTCTGTGGAACGAAGACATGCTGAGGTCAATTAAGTGGAACGAAGACATGCTGAGGTCAATTAAACGTCGGTAACTTACGTGAAAATTGCAATGTGACCTTTTCACATCATACCGAACAGTAACAATACCCTAACTTATCTCAAACCACTACTCAGTCCGCTGAACATTCATTTTGCGAACCCTTCGTTCTGTGGAACGAAGACATGCTGAGGTCAATAAAACGTCAGTAACTTACGTTTAAATTGCGATGTGAACATTTTACATCATGCTGAACAGTAACAATACCCTAACTTATCTTAAACCACTACTTAGTCCGCTGAACATTCAATTTCCGAACCCTTCGTTCTGTGGAACGAAGACATGCTGAGGTCAATTAAGTGGAACGAAGACATGCTGAGGTCAATTAAACGTCGGTAACTTACGTGAAAATTGCAATGTGACCTTTTCACATCATACCGAACAGTAACAATACCCTAACTTATCTCAAACCACTACTCAGTCCGCTGAACATTCAATTTGCGAACCCTTCGTTCTGTGGAACGAAGACATGCTGAGGTCAACAAAACGTCAGTAACTTACGTTTAAATCGCGATGTGAACATTATACATCATACTGAACAGTAACAATACCCTAACTTATCTTAAACCACTACTTAGTCCGCTGAACATTCAATTTCCGAACCCTTCGTTCTGTGGAACGAAGACATTCTGATGTCAATTAAACGTCAGTAACTTACGTGAAAATCGCAATGTGAACATTTTACATCATACTGAACAGTAACAATACCCTAACTTATCTTGAACCACTACTCAGTCCGCTGAACATTCAATTTCCGAACCCTTCGTTCTGTGGAACGAAGACATGCTGAGGTCAATAAAACGTCAGTAACTCACGTGAAAATCGCAATGTGAACATTTTACATCATACTGAACAGTAAGAATACCCTAACTTATCTTAAACCACTACTCAGTCCGCTGATCATTCAATTTTCGAACCCTTCGTTCTGTGGAACGAAGACATGCTGAGGTCAATTAAACGTCGGTAACTTACGTGAAAATCGCAATGTGACCTTTTCACATCATACCGAACAGTAACAATACCCTAACTTATCTCAAACCACTACTCAGTCCGCTGAACATTCAATTTGCGAACCCTTCGTTCTGTGGAACGAACACATGCTGAGGTCAATTAAACGTCAGTAACTTACGTTTGAATTGCGATGTGAACATTTTACATCATACTGAACAGTAACAATACCCTAACTTATCTTAAACCACTACTCAGTCCGCTGAACATTCAATTTCCGAACCCTTCGTTCTGTGGAACGAAGACATGCTGAGGTCAATTAAGTGGAACGAAGACATGCTGAGGTCAATTAAACGTCGGTAACTTACGTGAAAATTGCAATGTGACCTTTTCACATCATACCGAACAGTAACAATACCCTAACTTATCTCAAACCACTACTCAGTCCGCTGAACATTCATTTTGCGAACCCTTCGTTCTGTGGAACGAAGACATGCTGAGGTCAATAAAACGTCAGTAACTTACGTTTAAATTGCGATGTGAACATTTTACATCATGCTGAACAGTAACAATACCCTAACTTATCTTAAACCACTACTTAGTCCGCTGAACATTCAATTTCCGAACCCTTCGTTCTGTGGAACGAAGACATGCTGAGGTCAATTAAGTGGAACGAAGACATGCTGAGGTCAATTAAGTGGAACGAAGACATGCTGAGGTCAATTAAACGTCGGTAACTTACGTGAAAATCGCAATGTGACCTTTTCACATCATACCGAACAGTAACAATACCCTAACTTATCTCAAACCACTACTCAGTCCGCTGAACATTCATTTTGCGAACCCTTCGTTCTGTGGAACGAAGACATGCTGAGGTCAATAAAACGTCAGTAACTTACGTTTAAATCGCGATGTGAACATTTTACATCATACTGAACAGTAACGATACCCTAACTTATCTTAAACCACTACTTAGTCCGCTGAACATTCAATTTCCGAACCCTTCGTTCTGTGGAACGAAGACATGCTGAGGTCAATTAAACGTCGGTAACTTACGTGAAAATCGCAATGTGACCTTTTCACATCATACCGAACAGTAAAAATACCCTAACTTATCTCAAACCACTACTCAGTCCGCTGAACATTCAATTTGCGAACCCTTCGTTCTGTGGAACAAAGACATGCTGAGGTCAACAAAACGTCAGTAACTTACGTTTAAATCGCGATGTGAACATTTTACATCATACTGAACAGTAACAATACCCTAACTTATCTTAAACCACTACTTAGTCCGCTGAACATTCAATTTCCGAACCCTTCGTTCTGTGGAACGGAGACATGCTGATGTCAATTAAACGTCAGTAACTTACGTGAAAATCGCAATGTGAACATTTTACATCATACTGAACAGTAACAATACCCTAACTTATCTTGAACCACTACTCAGTCCGCTGAACATTCAATTTGCGAACCCTTCGTTCTGTGGAACAAAGACATGCTGAGGTCAACAAAACGTCAGTAACTTACGTTTAAATCGCGATGTGAACATTTTACATCATACTGAACAGTAACA
Source organism: Litoditis marina (assembly GCA_964036275.1). Taxonomy (NCBI): domain Eukaryota; kingdom Metazoa; phylum Nematoda; class Chromadorea; order Rhabditida; family Rhabditidae; genus Litoditis; species Litoditis marina. The sequence goes on from OZ038434.1 coordinate 29,677,228, forward strand.
ATACCCTAACTTATCTTAAACCACTACTTAGTCCGCTGAACATTCAATTTCCGAACCCTTCGTTCTGTGGAACGGAGACATGCTGATGTCAATTAAACGTCAGTAACTTACGTGAAAATCGCAATGTGAACATTTTACATCATACTGAACAGTAACAATACCCTAACTTATCTTGAACCACTACTCAGTCCGCTGAACATTCAATTTCCGAACCCTTCGTTCTGTGGAACGAAGACATGCTGAGGTCAATAAAACGTCAGTAACTTACGTTTAAATTGCGATGTGAACATTTTACATCATGCTGAACAGTAACAATACCCTAACTTATCTTAAACCACTACTTAGTCCGCTGAACATTCAATTTCCGAACCCTTCGTTCTGTGGAACGAAGACATGCTGAGGTCAATTAAACGTCGGTAACTTACGTGAAAATCGCAATGTGACCTTTTCACATCATACCGAACAGTAAAAATACCCTAACTTATCTCAAACCACTACTCAGTCCGCTGAACATTCAATTTGCGAACCCTTCGTTCTGTGGAACAAAGACATGCTGAGGTCAACAAAACGTCAGTAACTTACGTTTAAATCGCGATGTGAACATTTTACATCATACTGAACAGTAACAATACCCTAACTTATCTTAAACCACTACTTAGTCCGCTGAACATTCAATTTCCGAACCCTTCGTTCTGTGGAACGGAGACATGCTGATGTCAATTAAACGTCAGTAACTTACGTGAAAATCGCAATGTGAACATTTTACATCATACTGAACAGTAACAATACCCTAACTTATCTTGAACCACTACTCAGTCCGCTGAACATTCAATTTCCGAACCCTTCGTTCTGTGGAACGAAGACATGCTGAGGTCAATTAAACGTCGGTAACTTACGTGAAAATCGCAATGTGACCTTTTCACATCATACCAAACAGTAGAAATACCCTAACTTATCTCAAACCACTACTCAGTCCGCTGAACATTCAATTTTCGAACCCTTCGTTCTGTGGAACGAACACATACTGAGGTCAATTAAACGTCAGTAACTCACGTGAAAATCGCAATGTGAACATTTTACATCATACTGAACAGTAAGAATACCCTAACTTATCTTGAACCACTACTCAGTCCGCTGAACATTCAATTTGCGAACCCTTCGTTCTGTGGAACGAAGACATGCTGAGGTCAATTAAACGTCGGTAACTTACGTGAAAATCGCAATGTGAACATTTTACATCATACTGAACAGTAAGAATACCCTAACTTATCTTGAACCACTACTCAGTCCGCTGAACATTCAATTTGCGAACCCTTCGTTCTGTGGAACGAAGACATGCTGAGGTCAATAAAACGTCAGTAACTTACGTTTAAATCGCGATGTGAACATTTTACATCATACTGAACAGTAAAAATACCCTAACTTATCTTAAACCACTACTTAGTCCGCTGAACATTCAATTTCCGAACCCTTCGTTCTGTGGAACGAAGACATTCTGATGTCAATTAAACGTCAGTAACTTACGTGAAAATCGCAATGTGAACATTTTACATCATACTGAACAGTAACAATACCCTAACTTATCTTGAACCACTACTCAGTCCGCTGAACATTCAATTTCCGAACCCTTCGTTCTGTGGAACGAAGACATGCTGAGGTCAATAAAACGTCAGTAACTCACGTGAAAATCGCAATGTGAACATTTTACATCATACTGAACAGTAAGAATACCCTAACTTATCTTAAACCACTACTCAGTCCGCTGATCATTCAATTTTCGAACCCTTCGTTCTGTGGAACGAAGACATGCTGAGGTCAATTAAACGTCGGTAACTTACGTGAAAATCGCAATGTGACCTTTTCACATCATACCGAACAGTAACAATACCCTAACTTATCTCAAACCACTACTCAGTCCGCTGAACATTCAATTTGCGAACCCTTCGTTCTGTGGAACAAAGACATGCTGAGGTCAACAAAACGTCAGTAACTTACGTTTAAATCGCGATGTGAACATTTTACATCATACTGAACAGTAACAATACCCTAACTTATCTTAAACCACTACTTAGTCCGCTGAACATTCAATTTCCGAACCCTTCGTTCTGTGGAACGGAGACATGCTGATGTCAATTAAACGTCAGTAACTTACGTGAAAATCGCAATGTGAACATTTTACATCATACTGAACAGTAACAATACCCTAACTTATCTTGAACCACTACTCAGTCCGCTGAACATTCAATTTCCGAACCCTTCGTTCTGTGGAACGAAGACATGCTGAGGTCAATTAAACGTCGGTAACTTACGTGAAAATCGCAATGTGACCTTTTCACATCATACCAAACAGTAGAAATACCCTAACTTATCTCAAACCACTACTCAGTCCGCTGAACATTCAATTTTCGAACCCTTCGTTCTGTGGAACGAACACATACTGAGGTCAATTAAACGTCAGTAACTCACGTGAAAATCGCAATGTGAACATTTTACATCATACTGAACAGTAAGAATACCCTAACTTATCTTGAACCACTACTCAGTCCGCTGAACATTCAATTTGCGAACCCTTCGTTCTGTGGAACGAAGACATGCTGAGGTCAATTAAACGTCGGTAACTTACGTGAAAATCGCAATGTGAACATTTTACATCATACTGAACAGTAAGAATACCCTAACTTATCTTGAACCACTACTCAGTCCGCTGAACATTCAATTTGCGAACCCTTCGTTCTGTGGAACGAAGACATGCTGAGGTCAATAAAACGTCAGTAACTTACGTTTAAATCGCGATGTGAACATTTTACATCATACTGAACAGTAAAAATACCCTAACTTATCTTAAACCACTACTTAGTCCGCTGAACATTCAATTTCCGAACCCTTCGTTCTGTGGAACGAAGACATTCTGATGTCAATTAAACGTCAGTAACTTACGTGAAAATCGCAATGTGAACATTTTACATCATACTGAACAGTAACAATACCCTAACTTATCTTGAACCACTACTCAGTCCGCTGAACATTCAATTTCCGAACCCTTCGTTCTGTGGAACGAAGACATGCTGAGGTCAATAAAACGTCAGTAACTCACGTGAAAATCGCAATGTGAACATTTTACATCATACTGAACAGTAAGAATACCCTAACTTATCTTAAACCACTACTCAGTCCGCTGATCATTCAATTTTCGAACCCTTCGTTCTGTGGAACGAAGACATGCTGAGGTCAATTAAACGTCGGTAACTTACGTGAAAATCGCAATGTGACCTTTTCACATCATACCGAACAGTAACAATACCCTAACTTATCTCAAACCACTACTCAGTCCGCTGAACATTCAATTTGCGAACCCTTCGTTCTGTGGAACGAACACATGCTGAGGTCAATTAAACGTCAGTAACTTACGTTTGAATTGCGATGTGAACATTTTACATCATACTGAACAGTAACAATACCCTAACTTATCTTAAACCACTACTCAGTCTGCTGAACATTCAATTTCCGAACCCTTCGTTCTGTGGAACGAAGACATGCTGAGGTCAATTAAGTGGAACGAAGACATGCTGAGGTCAATTAAACGTCGGTAACTTACGTGAAAATTGCAATGTGACCTTTTCACATCATACCGAACAGTAACAATACCCTAACTTATCTCAAACCACTACTCAGTCCGCTGAACATTCATTTTGCGAACCCTTCGTTCTGTGGAACGAAGACATGCTGAGGTCAATAAAACGTCAGTAACTTACGTTTAAATTGCGATGTGAACATTTTACATCATGCTGAACAGTAACAATACCCTAACTTATCTTAAACCACTACTTAGTCCGCTGAACATTCAATTTCCGAACCCTTCGTTCTGTGGAACGAAGACATGCTGAGGTCAATTAAGTGGAACGAAGACATGCTGAGGTCAATTAAACGTCGGTAACTTACGTGAAAATCGCAATGTGACCTTTTCACATCATACCGAACAGTAACAATACCCTAACTTATCTCAAACCACTACTCAGTCCGCTGAACATTCATTTTGCGAACCCTTCGTTCTGTGGAACGAAGACATGCTGAGGTCAATAAAACGTCAGTAACTTACGTTTAAATCGCGATGTGAACATTTTACATTATACTGAACAGTAACGATACCCTAACTTATCTTAAACCACTACTTAGTCCGCTGAACATTCAATTTCCGAACCCTTCGTTCTGTGGAACGAAGACATGCTGAGGTCAATTAAACGTCGGTAACTTACGTGAAAATCGCAATGTGACCTTTTCACATCATACCGAACAGTAAAAATACCCTAACTTATCTCAAACCACTACTCAGTCCGCTGAACATTCAATTTGCGAACCCTTCGTTCTGTGGAACAAAGACATGCTGAGGTCAACAAAACGTCAGTAACTTACGTTTAAATCGCGATGTGAACATTTTACATCATACTGAACAGTAACAATACCCTAACTTATCTTAAACCACTACTTAGTCCGCTGAACATTCAATTTCCGAACCCTTCGTTCTGTGGAACGGAGACATGCTGATGTCAATTAAACGTCAGTAACTTACGTGAAAATCGCAATGTGAACATTTTACATCATACTGAACAGTAACAATACCCTAACTTATCTTGAACCACTACTCAGTCCGCTGAACATTCAATTTGCGAACCCTTCGTTCTGTGGAACAAAGACATGCTGAGGTCAACAAAACGTCAGTAACTTACGTTTAAATCGCGATGTGAACATTTTACATCATACTGAACAGTAACAATACCCTAACTTATCTTAAACCACTACTTAGTCCGCTGAACATTCAATTTCCGAACCCTTCGTTCTGTGGAACGGAGACATGCTGATGTCAATTAAACGTCAGTAACTTACGTGAAAATCGCAATGTGAACATTTTACATCATACTGAACAGTAACAATACCCTAACTTATCTTGAACCACTACTCAGTCCGCTGAACATTCAATTTCCGAACCCTTCGTTCTGTGGAACGAAGACATGCTGAGGTCAATAAAACGTCAGTAACTTACGTTTAAATTGCGATGTGAACATTGTACATCATGCTGAACAGTAACAATACCCTAACTTATCTTAAACCACTACTTAGTCCGCTGAACATTCAATTTCCGAACCCTTCGTTCTGTGGAACGAAGACATGCTGAGGTCAATTAAACGTCGGTAACTTACGTGAAAATCGCAATGTGACCTTTTCACATCATACCGAACAGTAAAAATACCCTAACTTATCTCAAACCACTACTCAGTCCGCTGAACATTCAATTTGCGAACCCTTCGTTCTGTGGAACAAAGACATGCTGAGGTCAACAAAACGTCAGTAACTTACGTTTAAATCGCGATGTGAACATTTTACATCATACTGAACAGTAACAATACCCTAACTTATCTTAAACCACTACTTAGTCCGCTGAACATTCAATTTCCGAACCCTTCGTTCTGTGGAACGGAGACATGCTGATGTCAATTAAACGTCAGTAACTTACGTGAAAATCGCAATGTGAACATTTTACATCATACTGAACAGTAACAATACCCTAACTTATCTTGAACCACTACTCAGTCCGCTGAACATTCAATTTCCGAACCCTTCGTTCTGTGGAACGAAGACATGCTGAGGTCAATTAAACGTCGGTAACTTACGTGAAAATCGCAATGTGACCTTTTCACATCATACCAAACAGTAGCAATACCCTAACTTATCTCAAACCACTACTCAGTCCGCTGAACATTCAATTTTCGAACCCTTCGTTCTGTGGAACGAACACATACTGAGGTCAATTAAACGTCAGTAACTCACGTGAAAATCGCAATGTGAACATTTTACATCATACTGAACAGTAAGAATACCCTAACTTATCTTGAACCACTACTCAGTCCGCTGAACATTCAATTTGCGAACCCTTCGTTCTGTGGAACGAAGACATGCTGAGGTCAATTAAACGTCGGTAACTTACGTGAAAATCGCAATGTGAACATTTTACATCATACTGAACAGTAAGAATACCCTAACTTATCTTGAACCACTACTCAGTCCGCTGAACATTCAATTTGCGAACCCTTCGTTCTGTGGAACGAAGACATGCTGAGGTCAATAAAACGTCAGTAACTTACGTTTAAATCGCGATGTGAACATTTTACATCATACTGAACAGTAAAAATACCCTAACTTATCTTAAACCACTACTTAGTCCGCTGAACATTCAATTTCCGAACCCTTCGTTCTGTGGAACGAAGACATGCTGATGTCAATTAAACGTCAGTAACTTACGTGAAAATCGCAATGTGAACATTTTACATTATACTGAACAGTAACAATACCCTAACTTATCTTGAACCACTACTCAGTCCGCTGAACATTCAATTTCCGAACCCTTCGTTCTGTGGAACGAAGACATGCTGAGGTCAATTAAACGTCAGTAACTTACGTAAAATGCGCAATGTGAACATTTTACATCATACTGAACAGTAAGAATACCCTAACTTATCTTAAACCACTACTCAGTCCGCTGATCATTCAATTTTCGAACCCTTCGTTCTGTGGAACGAAGACATGCTGAGGTCAATTAAACGTCGGTAACTTACGTGAAAATCGCAATGTGACCTTTTCACATCATACCGAACAGTAACAATACCCTAACTTATCTTAAACCACTACTCAGTCCGCTGAACATTCAATTTGCGAACCCTTCGTTCTGTGGAACGAACACATGCTGAGGTCAATTAAACGTCAGTAACTTACGTTTGAATTGCGATGTGAACATTTTACATCATACTGAACAGTAACAATACCCTAACTTATCTTAAACCACTACTCAGTCCGCTGAACATTCAATTTCCGAACCCTTCGTTCTGTGGAACGAAGACATGCTGAGGTCAATTAAGTGGAACGAAGACATGCTGAGGTCAATTAAACGTCGGTAACTTACGTGAAAATTGCAATGTGACCTTTTCACATCATACCGAACAGTAACAATACCCTAACTTATCTCAAACCACTACTCAGTCCGCTGAACATTCATTTTGCGAACCCTTCGTTCTGTGGAACGAAGACATGCTGAGGTCAATAAAACGTCAGTAACTTACGTTTAAATTGCGATGTGAACATTTTACATCATGCTGAACAGTAACAATACCCTAACTTATCTTAAACCACTACTTAGTCCGCTGAACATTCAATTTCCGAACCCTTCGTTCTGTGGAACGAAGACATGCTGAGGTCAATTAAGTGGAACGAAGACATGCTGAGGTCAATTAAACGTCGGTAACTTACGTGAAAATCGCAATGTGACCTTTTCACATCATACCGAACAGTAACAATACCCTAACTTATCTCAAACCACTACTCAGTCCGCTGAACATTCATTTTGCGAACCCTTCGTTCTGTGGAACGAAGACATGCTGAGGTCAATAAAACGTCAGTAACTTACGTTTAAATCGCGATGTGAACATTTTACATCATACTGAACAGTAACGATACCCTAACTTATCTTAAACCACTACTTAGTCCGCTGAACATTCAATTTCCGAACCCTTCGTTCTGTGGAACGAAGACATGCTGAGGTCAATTAAACGTCGGTAACTTACGTGAAAATCGCAATGTGACCTTTTCACATCATACCGAACAGTAAAAATACCCTAACTTGTCTCAAACCACTACTCAGTCCGCTGAACATTCAATTTCCGAACCCTTCGTTCTGTGGAACGAAGACATGCTGAGGTCAATTAAACGTCGGTAACTTACGTGAAAATCGCAATGTGACCTTTTCACATCATACCGAACCGTAAAAATACCCTAACTTATCTCAAACCACTACTCAGTCCACTGAACATTCAATTTGCGAACCCTTCGTTCTGTGGAACAAAGACATGCTGAGGTCAACAAAACGTCAGTAACTTACGTTTAAATCGCGATGTGAACATTTTACATCATACTGAACAGTAACAATACCCTAACTTATCTTAAACCACTACTTAGTCCGCTGAACATTCAATTTCCGAACCCTTCGTTCTGTGGAACGAAGACATGCTGAGGTCAATTAAACGTCGGTAACTTACGTGAAAATCGCAATGTGACCTTTTCACATCATACCGAACAGTAACAATACCCTAACTTATCTCAAACCACTACTCAGTCCGCTGAACATTCATTTTGCGAACCCTTCGTTCTGTGGAACGAAGACATGCTGAGGTCAATAAAACGTCAGTAACTTACGTTTAAATCGCGATGTGAACATTTTACATTATACTGAACAGTAACGATACCCTAACTTATCTTAAACCACTACTTAGTCCGCTGAACATTCAATTTCCGAACCCTTCGTTCTGTGGAACGAAGACATGCTGAGGTCAATTAAACGTCGGTAACTTACGTGAAAATCGCAATGTGACCTTTTCACATCATACCGAACAGTAAAAATACCCTAACTTATCTCAAACCACTACTCAGTCCGCTGAACATTCAATTTGCGAACCCTTCGTTCTGTGGAACAAAGACATGCTGAGGTCAACAAAACGTCAGTAACTTACGTTTAAATCGCGATGTGAACATTTTACATCATACTGAACAGTAACAATACCCTAACTTATCTTAAACCACTACTTAGTCCGCTGAACATTCAATTTCCGAACCCTTCGTTCTGTGGAACGGAGACATGCTGATGTCAATTAAACGTCAGTAACTTACGTGAAAATCGCAATGTGAACATTTTACATCATACTGAACAGTAACAATACCCTAACTTATCTTGAACCACTACTCAGTCCGCTGAACATTCAATTTGCGAACCCTTCGTTCTGTGGAACAAAGACATGCTGAGGTCAACAAAACGTCAGTAACTTACGTTTAAATCGCGATGTGAACATTTTACATCATACTGAACAGTAACAATACCCTAACTTATCTTAAACCACTACTTAGTCCGCTGAACATTCAATTTCCGAACCCTTCGTTCTGTGGAACGGAGACATGCTGATGTCAATTAAACGTCAGTAACTTACGTGAAAATCGCAATGTGAACATTTTACATCATACTGAACAGTAACAATACCCTAACTTATCTTGAACCACTACTCAGTCCGCTGAACATTCAATTTCCGAACCCTTCGTTCTGTGGAACGAAGACACTGAGGTCAATAAAACGTCAGTAACTTACGTTTAAATTGCGATGTGAACATTTTACATCATGCTGAACAGTAACAATACCCTAACTTATCTTAAACCACTACTTAGTCCGCTGAACATTCAATTTCCGAACCCTTCGTTCTGTGGAACGAAGACATGCTGAGGTCAATTAAACGTCGGTAACTTACGTGAAAATCGCAATGTGACCTTTTCACATCATACCGAACAGTAAAAATACCCTAACTTATCTCAAACCACTACTCAGTCCGCTGAACATTCAATTTGCGAACCCTTCGTTCTGTGGAACAAAGACATGCTGAGGTCAACAAAACGTCAGTAACTTACGTTTAAATCGCGATGTGAACATTTTACATCATACTGAACAGTAACAATACCCTAACTTATCTTAAACCACTACTTAGTCCGCTGAACATTCAATTTCCGAACCCTTCGTTCTGTGGAACGGAGACATGCTGATGTCAATTAAACGTCAGTAACTTACGTGAAAATCGCAATGTGAACATTTTACATCATACTGAACAGTAACAATACCCTAACTTATCTTGAACCACTACTCAGTCCGCTGAACATTCAATTTCCGAACCCTTCGTTCTGTGGAACGAAGACATGCTGAGGTCAATTAAACGTCGGTAACTTACGTGAAAATCGCAATGTGACCTTTTCACATCATACCAAACAGTAGCAATACCCTAACTTATCTCAAACCACTACTCAGTCCGCTGAACATTCAATTTTCGAACCCTTCGTTCTGTGGAACGAACACATACTGAGGTCAATTAAACGTCAGTAACTCACGTGAAAATCGCAATGTGAACATTTTACATCATACTGAACAGTAAGAATACCCTAACTTATCTTGAACCACTACTCAGTCCGCTGAACATTCAATTTGCGAACCCTTCGTTCTGTGGAACGAAGACATGCTGAGGTCAATTAAACGTCGGTAACTTACGTGAAAATCGCAATGTGAACATTTTACATCATACTGAACAGTAAGAATACCCTAACTTATCTTGAACCACTACTCAGTCCGCTGAACATTCAATTTGCGAACCCTTCGTTCTGTGGAACGAAGACATGCTGAGGTCAATAAAACGTCAGTAACTTACGTTTAAATCGCGATGTGAACATTTTACATCATACTGAACAGTAAAAATACCCTAACTTATCTTAAACCACTACTTAGTCCGCTGAACATTCAATTTCCGAACCCTTCGTTCTGTGGAACGAAGACATGCTGATGTCAATTAAACGTCAGTAACTTACGTGAAAATCGCAATGTGAACATTTTACATTATACTGAACAGTAACAATACCCTAACTTATCTTGAACCACTACTCAGTCCGCTGAACATTCAATTTCCGAACCCTTCGTTCTGTGGAACGAAGACATGCTGAGGTCAATTAAACGTCAGTAACTTACGTAAAATGCGCAATGTGAACATTTTACATCATACTGAACAGTAAGAATACCCTAACTTATCTTAAACCACTACTCAGTCCGCTGATCATTCAATTTTCGAACCCTTCGTTCTGTGGAACGAAGACATGCTGAGGTCAATTAAACATCGGTAACTTACGTGAAAATCGCAATGTGACCTTTTCACATCATACCGAACAGTAACAATACCCTAACTTATCTCAAACCACTACTCAGTCCGCTGAACATTCAATTTGCGAACCCTTCGTTCTGTGGAACGAACACATGCTGAGGTCAATTAAACGTCAGTAACTTACGTTTGAATTGCGATGTGAACATTTTACATCATACTGAACAGTAACAATACCCTAACTTATCTTAAACCACTACTCAGTCCGCTGAACATTCAATTTCCGAACCCTTCGTTCTGTGGAACGAAGACATGCTGAGGTCAATTAAGTGGAACGAAGACATGCTGAGGTCAATTAAACGTCGGTAACTTACGTGAAAATTGCAATGTGACCTTTTCACATCATACCGAACAGTAACAATACCCTAACTTATCTCAAACCACTACTCAGTCCGCTGAACATTCATTTTGCGAACCCTTCGTTCTGTGGAACGAAGACATGCTGAGGTCAATAAAACGTCAGTAACTTACGTTTAAATTGCGATGTGAACATTTTACATCATGCTGAACAGTAACAATACCCTAACTTATCTTAAACCACTACTTAGTCCGCTGAACATTCAATTTCCGAACCCTTCGTTCTGTGGAACGAAGACATGCTGAGGTCAATTAAGTGGAACGAAGACATGCTGAGGTCAATTAAACGTCGGTAACTTACGTGAAAATCGCAATGTGACCTTTTCACATCATACCGAACAGTAACAATACCCTAACTTATCTCAAACCACTACTCAGTCCGCTGAACATTCATTTTGCGAACCCTTCGTTCTGTGGAACGAAGACATGCTGAGGTCAATAAAACGTCAGTAACTTACGTTTAAATCGCGATGTGAACATTTTACATCATACTGAACAGTAACGATACCCTAACTTATCTTAAACCACTACTTAGTCCGCTGAACATTCAATTTCCGAACCCTTCGTTCTGTGGAACGAAGACATGCTGAGGTCAATTAAACGTCGGTAACTTACGTGAAAATCGCAATGTGACCTTTTCACATCATACCGAACAGTAAAAATACCCTAACTTATCTCAAACCACTACTCAGTCCGCTGAACATTCAATTTGCGAACCCTTCGTTCTGTGGAACAAAGACATGCTGAGGTCAACAAAACGTCAGTAACTTACGTTTAAATCGCGATGTGAACATTTTACATCATACTGAACAGTAACAATACCCTAACTTATCTTAAACCACTACTTAGTCCGCTGAACATTCAATTTCCGAACCCTTCGTTCTGTGGAACGGAGACATGCTGATGTCAATTAAACGTCAGTAACTTACGTGAAAATCGCAATGTGAACATTTTACATCATACTGAACAGTAACAATACCCTAACTTATCTTGAACCACTACTCAGTCCGCTGAACATTCAATTTGCGAACCCTTCGTTCTGTGGAACAAAGACATGCTGAGGTCAACAAAACGTCAGTAACTTACGTTTAAATCGCGATGTGAACATTTTACATCATACTGAACAGTAACAATACCCTAACTTATCTTAAACCACTACTTAGTCCGCTGAACATTCAATTTCCGAACCCTTCGTTCTGTGGAACGGAGACATGCTGATGTCAATTAAACGTCAGTAACTTACGTGAAAATCGCAATGTGAACATTTTACATCATACTGAACAGTAACAATACCCTAACTTATCTTGAACCACTACTCAGTCCGCTGAACATTCAATTTCCGAACCCTTCGTTCTGTGGAACGAAGACATGCTGAGGTCAATAAAACGTCAGTAACTTACGTTTAAATTGCGATGTGAACATTTTACATCATGCTGAACAGTAACAATACCCTAACTTATCTTAAACCACTACTTAGTCCGCTGAACATTCAATTTCCGAACCCTTCGTTCTGTGGAACGAAGACATGCTGAGGTCAATTAAACGTCGGTAACTTACGTGAAAATCGCAATGTGACCTTTTCACATCATACCGAACAGTAAAAATACCCTAACTTATCTCAAACCACTACTCAGTCCGCTGAACATTCAATTTGCGAACCCTTCGTTCTGTGGAACAAAGACATGCTGAGGTCAACAAAACGTCAGTAACTTACGTTTAAATCGCGATGTGAACATTTTACATCATACTGAACAGTAACAATACCCTAACTTATCTTAAACCACTACTTAGTCCGCTGAACATTCAATTTCCGAACCCTTCGTTCTGTGGAACGGAGACATGCTGATGTCAATTAAACGTCAGTAACTTACGTGAAAATCGCAATGTGAACATTTTACATCATACTGAACAGTAACAATACCCTAACTTATCTTGAACCACTACTCAGTCCGCTGAACATTCAATTTCCGAACCCTTCGTTCTGTGGAACGAAGACATGCTGAGGTCAATTAAACGTCGGTAACTTACGTGAAAATCGCAATGTGACCTTTTCACATCATACCAAACAGTAGCAATACCCTAACTTATCTCAAACCACTACTCAGTCCGCTGAACATTCAATTTTCGAACCCTTCGTTCTGTGGAACGAACACATACTGAGGTCAATTAAACGTCAGTAACTCACGTGAAAATCGCAATGTGAACATTTTACATCATACTGAACAGTAAGAATACCCTAACTTATCTTGAACCACTACTCAGTCCGCTGAACATTCAATTTGCGAACCCTTCGTTCTGTGGAACGAAGACATGCTGAGGTCAATTAAACGTCGGTAACTTACGTGAAAATCGCAATGTGAACATTTTACATCATACTGAACAGTAAGAATACCCTAACTTATCTTGAACCACTACTCAGTCCGCTGAACATTCAATTTGCGAACCCTTCGTTCTGTGGAACGAAGACATGCTGAGGTCAATAAAACGTCAGTAACTTACGTTTAAATCGCGATGTGAACATTTTACATCATACTGAACAGTAAAAATACCCTAACTTATCTTAAACCACTACTTAGTCCGCTGAACATTCAATTTCCGAACCCTTCGTTCTGTGGAACGAAGACATGCTGATGTCAATTAAACGTCAGTAACTTACGTGAAAATCGCAATGTGAACATTTTACATTATACTGAACAGTAACAATACCCTAACTTATCTTGAACCACTACTCAGTCCGCTGAACATTCAATTTCCGAACCCTTCGTTCTGTGGAACGAAGACATGCTGAGGTCAATTAAACGTCAGTAACTTACGTAAAATGCGCAATGTGAACATTTTACATCATACTGAACAGTAAGAATACCCTAACTTATCTTAAACCACTACTCAGTCCGCTGATCATTCAATTTTCGAACCCTTCGTTCTGTGGAACGAAGACATGCTGAGGTCAATTAAACGTCGGTAACTTACGTGAAAATCGCAATGTGACCTTTTCACATCATACCGAACAGTAACAATACCCTAACTTATCTCAAACCACTACTCAGTCCGCTGAACATTCAATTTGCGAACCCTTCGTTCTGTGGAACGAACACATGCTGAGGTCAATTAAACGTCAGTAACTTACGTTTGAATTGCGATGTGAACATTTTACATCATACTGAACAGTAACAATACCCTAACTTATCTTAAACCACTACTCAGTCCGCTGAACATTCAATTTCCGAACCCTTCGTTCTGTGGAACGAAGACATGCTGAGGTCAATTAAGTGGAACGAAGACATGCTGAGGTCAATTAAACGTCGGTAACTTACGTGAAAATTGCAATGTGACCTTTTCACATCATACCGAACAGTAACAATACCCTAACTTATCTCAAACCACTACTCAGTCCGCTGAACATTCATTTTGCGAACCCTTCGTTCTGTGGAACGAAGACATGCTGAGGTCAATAAAACGTCAGTAACTTACGTTTAAATTGCGATGTGAACATTTTACATCATGCTGAACAGTAACAATACCCTAACTTATCTTAAACCACTACTTAGTCCGCTGAACATTCAATTTCCGAACCCTTCGTTCTGTGGAACGAAGACATGCTGAGGTCAATTAAGTGGAACGAAGACATGCTGAGGTCAATTAAACGTCGGTAACTTACGTGAAAATCGCAATGTGACCTTTTCACATCATACCGAACAGTAACAATACCCTAACTTATCTCAAACCACTACTCAGTCCGCTGAACATTCATTTTGCGAACCCTTCGTTCTGTGGAACGAAGACATGCTGAGGTCAATAAAACGTCAGTAACTTACGTTTAAATCGCGATGTGAACATTTTACATCATACTGAACAGTAACGATACCCTAACTTATCTTAAACCACTACTTAGTCCGCTGAACATTCAATTTCCGAACCCTTCGTTCTGTGGAACGAAGACATGCTGAGGTCAATTAAACGTCGGTAACTTACGTGAAAATCGCAATGTGACCTTTTCACATCATACCGAACAGTAAAAATACCCTAACTTATCTCAAACCACTACTCAGTCCGCTGAACATTCAATTTGCGAACCCTTCGTTCTGTGGAACAAAGACATGCTGAGGTCAACAAAACGTCAGTAACTTACGTTTAAATCGCGATGTGAACATTTTACATCATACTGAACAGTAACAATACCCTAACTTATCTTAAACCACTACTTAGTCCGCTGAACATTCAATTTCCGAACCCTTCGTTCTGTGGAACGGAGACATGCTGATGTCAATTAAACGTCAGTAACTTACGTGAAAATCGCAATGTGAACATTTTACATCATACTGAACAGTAACAATACCCTAACTTATCTTGAACCACTACTCAGTCCGCTGAACATTCAATTTGCGAACCCTTCGTTCTGTGGAACAAAGACATGCTGAGGTCAACAAAACGTCAGTAACTTACGTTTAAATCGCGATGTGAACATTTTACATCATACTGAACAGTAACAATACCCTAACTTATCTTAAACCACTACTTAGTCCGCTGAACATTCAATTTCCGAACCCTTCGTTCTGTGGAACGGAGACATGCTGATGTCAATTAAACGTCAGTAACTTACGTGAAAATCGCAATGTGAACATTTTACATCATACTGAACAGTAACAATACCCTAACTTATCTTGAACCACTACTCAGTCCGCTGAACATTCAATTTCCGAACCCTTCGTTCTGTGGAACGAAGACATGCTGAGGTCAATAAAACGTCAGTAACTTACGTTTAAATTGCGATGTGAACATTTTACATCATGCTGAACAGTAACAATACCCTAACTTATCTTAAACCACTACTTAGTCCGCTGAACATTCAATTTCCGAACCCTTCGTTCTGTGGAACGAAGACATGCTGAGGTCAATTAAACGTCGGTAACTTACGTGAAAATCGCAATGTGACCTTTTCACATCATACCGAACAGTAAAAATACCCTAACTTATCTCAAACCACTACTCAGTCCGCTGAACATTCAATTTGCGAACCCTTCGTTCTGTGGAACAAAGACATGCTGAGGTCAACAAAACGTCAGTAACTTACGTTTAAATCGCGATGTGAACATTTTACATCATACTGAACAGTAACAATACCCTAACTTATCTTAAACCACTACTTAGTCCGCTGAACATTCAATTTCCGAACCCTTCGTTCTGTGGAACGGAGACATGCTGATGTCAATTAAACGTCAGTAACTTACGTGAAAATCGCAATGTGAACATTTTACATCATACTGAACAGTAACAATACCCTAACTTATCTTGAACCACTACTCAGTCCGCTGAACATTCAATTTCCGAACCCTTCGTTCTGTGGAACGAAGACATGCTGAGGTCAATTAAACGTCGGTAACTTACGTGAAAATCGCAATGTGACCTTTTCACATCATACCAAACAGTAGCAATACCCTAACTTATCTCAAACCACTACTCAGTCCGCTGAACATTCAATTTTCGAACCCTTCGTTCTGTGGAACGAACACATACTGAGGTCAATTAAACGTCAGTAACTCACGTGAAAATCGCAATGTGAACATTTTACATCATACTGAACAGTAAGAATACCCTAACTTATCTTGAACCACTACTCAGTCCGCTGAACATTCAATTTGCGAACCCTTCGTTCTGTGGAACGAAGACATGCTGAGGTCAATTAAACGTCGGTAACTTACGTGAAAATCGCAATGTGAACATTTTACATCATACTGAACAGTAAGAATACCCTAACTTATCTTGAACCACTACTCAGTCCGCTGAACATTCAATTTGCGAACCCTTCGTTCTGTGGAACGAAGACATGCTGAGGTCAATAAAACGTCAGTAACTTACGTTTAAATCGCGATGTGAACATTTTACATCATACTGAACAGTAAAAATACCCTAACTTATCTTAAACCACTACTTAGTCCGCTGAACATTCAATTTCCGAACCCTTCGTTCTGTGGAACGAAGACATGCTGATGTCAATTAAACGTCAGTAACTTACGTGAAAATCGCAATGTGAACATTTTACATTATACTGAACAGTAACAATACCCTAACTTATCTTGAACCACTACTCAGTCCGCTGAACATTCAATTTCCGAACCCTTCGTTCTGTGGAACGAAGACATGCTGAGGTCAATTAAACGTCAGTAACTTACGTAAAATGCGCAATGTGACCTTTTCACATCCTACTGGACAGTAACAACACCCTAACTTATCTTAAACCACTACTCAGTCCGCTGAACATTCAATTTCCGAAACCTTCGTTCTGTGGAACGAAAAACAACTAGGGTCAATAAAAGGTCACTAAATCACGTGAGATTTTCAACATTGACTGTTACGTCATATTTAACAGAAAAGCGTAATTGAACGCGGTTGATGTTGTTTCTTTCTCAAAAGAAGAGAGAGTTTCATAAGTCTTACATGTGAAGTGTTAAACAAAACAAACTATTCTTAGCCCTTAACTAACGAGCAGTATAATTTACAGTACAGCAGTTAAACTCTAACAAAACAATGAAAAAAATTGGCAACTCACTTCCACGAGTTCTCTCACACTCATGAGCAGGCGATCATTTTGTGCTGATGTCTGAGCGGCATTGACAATCAGCTGACTCATGACCGTAACTTGTGCATCCGGTCGTTTAATAACATCCTATAATAAAACATTTTAAAAAGACGTGTTTTTCGACTGCGCACGAGAGTAATCTAACCTTTGATCTTTTGATAAAGGAAAAGCGAGTATCAGGTTCCACTACAATTGAACGAAACTTGGTTTTTTCACTCAACTGAAGGATTTTTTTGAGTTTGTTTTCCAAAAATAGTGTAAACACAGTACTCAGTAATGATTTTGTGTTTTCTGACCTGATGTATCATTGGAGTTTCCATTTTCCGCATGTTTGTCAGAAACGAATCTGCTTGCTCGAATTCTCCCACAGTCCTGGGTTTTGGAACATCTCGACAGTCGAAATGACTTCCACGTTGCCGAGCACTCACACAATCAGCAGCAGCCACCTGAAACAGACCGCACTGTACTGTCGGGCAGAAAGAATGCAAGAATATTGTGTTGTAAATTCTCATCAATAACTGGAACATCACATCTCGGATTTGTCAGTTACACGTTCAAGCTTGCTTATAGGAGAGCGAACTACATTACAAACTAGGTAAAGTGAGTGCCGAGTTTATAAACTTCGGTCTCCCCTCGGAATCGAACCTGCGAGCAGAGGTTTGGTAGAAGGGCGTTGATCACTGTTTTGTAAACTGAATATTCAGCGTAATAGTGGTGGAATAAGCCAAGTTGGGGTACTGTTACTGTTCAGTATGACGTGAAAAGTTCACATTACGATTTTCACGTAAATAACTGACGTTTTATTGAACTCATCAGTCCTTCGTTCCACAGAACGAAGGTTTTGTGAACTGAATATTCAGCGTAATAAGTAGTGGAATAAGCTAATTTAGGGTACTGTTACTGTTCGGTATGACGTGAAAAGTTCACATTAAGATTTTCACGTGAATAACTGACGTTTTATTGACCTCGGCAATACTGGTCAAGATCTCGTACCAGTTTCCACGTTTTGATGATTCATTCAGGAACACATTCAACAAGAGTGTTTTAAGGTTTGCGAATTCGGTACACCTGTTTTATATTCCAACTCAGACAACACTTCAAAGCAAATGGTATCTTGGTATTTACGTTATCTTAATTATTAGGCACTCTGCAACAGACGTTTTTCCAAAGTGTGAAAAGCATTTAACCCTACGAGTCACCGCCCTATGTCAGCCAACAATCTAATAATTAGCAACCAGTATGCAACATACTTTATCATAATATAAGGTGGTCCGTTTGTGTACTGGTTCATAAAACGTACTATAACGCTGTTTTTAGTTCTGTTCACTGTATCCCTGTGTCGTTAATTTGAGAACTCAACATTAAGTAGCATCTGCTGTGTTTTTTTGAACTAACCAGACCTTAACACACTTCAATATTTAGTAAACTAAGAGTTGGGATATTCAGGATATGTAAAGTTGGGATAATCATAGTGTTCAGCATCACGTAAAAAGCTCTCCTCAATATTTTCACGTGAGGCTTCGTTCATACTTTTTGCAGTTGCAGCTAGATGCAGCGTAAATCTTGTCGAAAATACGCGTATTGATTTTTACGCCAATGCAGTCGACTGCAACTGCAAAAATACGCTGCAGTTGTGTTGGTCATACTTTTTTAAGCCAGCTGCAGCGTTTTTTACGCTGAATTGAGCGTAATTTAAGCTGACTGCAGCGTAAATTGCAGTATTGACATGACCATACTGCACTGCAATGTAGTTACCCTTTTTATGAATTTTTTATCGTTATCAATATTTTTTCACTATTTTAGGCGTGCCATAATTAAAATCCAATATGTAGTAGCAGTTGACTAGGAGTTTATTAGTCTAAAAATAAAAAATCTTGTTGGCGCCGGGCGCTGGCGCCAAATTTGATAAAATATCAGTTGTCGTCAATGAAATTGTGTTGAATTCTATATGTAACCGAGTTTTTTGGTAACCGTTTTTTCCGGTTACTTCGATAATTAACCGGTCGAAAACTAATATTAACCGGTCGAAAATGTACAATCGCCCCCCACCCAACAATCACCCCCCTCGTGGTACTATTACCCCCCACCTAATTAAAATCCCAGAAAAGTCGCGCGAAGGGGATAAATGTGGCTGTTCGTGGCTGTTCAATGTACAATCAAACAACATTGCATTCTTCCGAACCATTTATTGCCGATGTTCAGACTAGACTGGAATCTAGTTCGTTGGGCTGGAGGACCTCATCAATATTTTCGTTCATCTTGGCGAACCTGAAAAATACTATAAATAGGGACTGTGTACCGTGTTTGTAGTTTGATCATATCGCGTTTCAAACATTGGGTTTTTTCGGGGTTCCTTTGCCGTTATTCATGCTTCCTGGGACAAATACTCGTGATTTTTTCTTAAAAGGCATCATCATTATTTGAAATATGTCAATTCCGTAATATTTTCCGTTCAAAAATAATTTCGCCCTCTTTATTTCTAATTTCATGAAACAATGAAGGTGTTTCTCGTTTCTGAAAAATCAAACTCGGCAAAGTGTCAAACCGCTTTTTTACGTTACGATTGGCAAATAGTCGACTGACTTTTGAAGTTTCTCTTATTGACCCTCCTAGATATGTATAGTATGTTGTCTTTCTGATAGGGTGTTGTATTCTTTATTTTGACTGACTCGATTAAATCATAACAGTTATTCTACACTGTATTATATAAACGTAGAGCTGTCATATCTATTTATTTAAATCGTGGCATAAAACTTGAATCAATTCCAAAGACTTCTAAACAAATAAAGGTAAAGCTCAGAGAAGTAATATAAACTAGAAAAACGGAAAGAGAAAGAGTATAGAAAGTGGTACGTTTTGCCTCTACCCCAGACGTAACCACTTAAATCCAGATACCTTCCCCCTGAGGCAAACCGACCTTTTGTGCTGTGATTGCCCGTATGGTAGGCATCCTAGATCGCAATTGCAACAAAATATGTTGCACGGTCCTATTCCATTACAAGCCCTGTTATTATTATTATTATTATTACTATTATTATTATTATTATTATTACTATTATTATTATTATTATTATTGTTATTGTTATTATTATTATTATTATTATTATTATTATTATTATTATTATTATTATTATTAATATTATTATTATTATTGTTATTGTTATTATTATTATTATTATTATTATTATTATTATTATTATTATTATTATTATTATTATTATTAATATTATTATTATTATTATTATTGTTATTGTTATTATTATTATTATTATTATTATTATTATTATTATTATTATTATTATTATTATTACTATTATTATTATTATTATTATTATTACTATTATTATTATTATTATTATTGTTATTGTTATTATTATTATTATTATTATTATTATTATTATTATTATTATTAATATTATTATTATTATTTTTTTTTATATTTATTATTATTATTATTATTATTATTATTATTATTATTATTATTATTATTAATATTATTATTATTATTATTATTATTATTATTATTATTATTATTATTATTATTATTATTATTATTATTATTATTATTATTATTATTATTATTATTATTATTATTATTATTATTATTATTATTATTATTATTATTATTATTATTATTATTATTATTATTATTATTATTATTATTATTATTATTATTATTATTATTATTATTATTATTATTATTATTATTATTATTATTATTATTGCTCTTATTATTGTTTTATTATTGCTCTTATTATTGTTTTATTATTATTGCTCTTATTATTGTTTTATTATTAGTGAACCAACTGGTGATATTTGTATATAATTTGAAAAACTCACCTATGTGATTCAAATATAGGCGGGCAGCACACGGCAGATGTGAAATCGATAAAAGCAACACTCAGAAAGGCAAGAAGAACAAAACAAATGAAACGCATTTTTTCGAACTGAAAAAGGTTGCCGATTAGATTTTTGAGATTTTTGAGATTTAAGGGATTTTTTTGTTGACGAAATCGGCAGCGCGAAGGGAAAAACCACGTGATGTTCACGTGGAGAAACTCGCATTTGTCACATGCCATATCACGTGAGAGACTATGGTCGAACGACGGACTATTTAGTGGTTTTCGAAATCAAATTTGAAACTTTATATAGGTGTTTCTGTACTCTTATCGAAACTTCATTCGAACGCTTCGGAAATTCCACAAATTAGTTATTTTGGTCACAAAAAGGTCAATATTGAAGTAATCGGGACTCATTCATTCGTGCCATATAGTTCTGAACGTGTAGCTAGAAAGTTAATAATAATAATAATAATAATAATAATAATAATAATAATAGACGATGGTGTAAAACTGACTGTTGAACTTGTACGTGAAGGGTTTATCTCGTATTTTATACTGTGAACTCATATGTTTTCACTGACGTTTCGCGGACCAGAAACTAATTTCGACGTTAAAATGAGCGATGAATAATCGCTCATTTCAACTAACACTGTTGTTTTGATGTTGATTCTGTAGAATAATCTTCTTTCAGGTTTGTCTCATCTAGGAACATTTTTTTATATTGAAGCTCTGTTTCAAAGCAGACGAAATAGATGAATGTACGTTTTGTATGGCTTTCGCGGCCATAGCAGAACAAAATTTTGATCCAACTCATTTTTTACAACAAAAAACATACATTTATTCAGAATACTGACTCGTGGGAGGTGTTTTCGGTGACACTTCCTAATTGACCGTACATTATTGCGATCAGACTACAGAAACATCGGAAAAGGGCAATTTATATGTAATCCTATTTGAGCGCCACAGTGAGTGAAAACTCTAATTGACGTCGTATTACTACGACTTCCACCTGAGTTGTATTTTAGAAAATTGAATTCAGATTGTTTGTATTGAAAGTACTAAACCAATAAATCGCCTGAATGTTTTCATTGAATGATCTACATATGGCGGTCTCCATTGCCGTTCTCTGTTCAGTAGTGGGGACCAAAGTTGTAAGCTAAAAGCGATTGTATTCAGTGGGAAAATGTGATCGGAAAAAATATTTTAGACAGATAGCTGAAATTGGCATACTTAATGGTGTTCCACAGGAATGATTGCAAATTCTCATTGAGAGACCCATCTATTACCTACAATTTCCCAGCCTCATATATACGGGTGGTCAATTGCAAAACCTGGTGAAACATGTTAAGCACAGCAGAACTCAGAAACGTGAGATGACAAAGTGCACGATGCCTCATTAGAATGCTAGCTTTACGTGACTTCAGTTTACGTCTAGTGTAGTGGCAGCACATTCACCACCGTGAAAATTCAAGGGTTGAATTGCGTTTCTTCTATTCTACTTTTTAAAAGATTTATTTCTATGAAAAACTCGGTACCTCCATGTGCGGCTTGTTTGTTGTATCCATATCCGTAAGAGGGGGTATATCCGTGCCTGGGAGTACCGTAATGGTTAGAGGGAATGTAGACAAATGGGTGACCGTAATCATCTCTGGAAAGAAAAAAGGTTGGAAAGCTTTCTCGAACAAGAATGATTGTTTTTGGAATGGGCTAAACTTTTCTCTTCCTCATTGATTTCAAGGTCAACATTCACTTTTTCATGAGCATGTTTGTAAACAAACAACATTTGTTTGTAATCTAGGTTCAGCATTCCAGGATATTTTCAAACAGTTTTGCTTACCCATGTCCGTAACTAAAAGGCGTTGAGTAGTCCTTGTGATCTACCCCGTTGTAGCCGAGTTTGTCGTCGTGACCTGAAATCAAAATGATTCCAATTTGAGATTCGGATGCCAAATTTGTTTAGGTTCCGGTTGGTTTAGCTGAAGAACTAAGTGGGCTTCATCCCAGATTTTTATGAATGAGAAGGTACGATCAGAACGTTCACACACAGTTTCACAAGCACGCAATATGACATATCCTGTGAACTTCTTGCACAGTATGATGACAGAATTTTCGGGAAGAATTGTGTTCGGAAGAGAAAGTGTTTCACATGTACAGTTTGCCCTAGAGAACAGTCATCACAGAATGTAAATGTATACTGTAGGAGAGTCCGTAGATATGACGTGGACTATACTTACCATAGCTGCTTCCGTACTCACTTCCGCTTCCGTACTTCCCGGAACCACCATATTTGTAGCTGCCATACTCACTTGACGATTCCTAAAAACATCTTGTCAGTTCGAGCGTCGAACTTTTTGCGTTTGTTTTCAAGTTGAGCTTGACTATGTAACCTGTAAAGTTGGCTCCGTGTTCGATATGAAAACTATGGTAACGTACCTTGTTATATCCAGCTCCGTAATTTCCGTTGTATCCAGTACCGTAATCCTTGTAGTTGAAACCATACGGACCATGACCGTAACCATGCAGGGCTGAAAAATATTCTTTTTTGTCTTTTTAGTTTTTCAAGAATGTTTTTGATTTATCGAAATTGCTTGAGTTCTATCGCAATTGTCATACATGACATTTGAATTATTACATCGGTTCAATCATTACTCTAATTTTTCAACGACTTGAGTACGTACATTCGTACATATTCCAACTATTAACGTTTTTGGTGAAACGGAACTAGAGTCGAATGCATAGTTCATTCTCCCGAAACGGTTCTGTGCAACTCGAATGAACTGAAAGAAGGGTATTTATACACTACTAGTCTCAGAAGAGTTGACGTAAAGTGTAGAAACAGAGAAATGAAAGAACAAATAAAATAGAAAAAGAGATTTTCAGTAGTTATTTACCTGCCGCATTGACTTGATACACAACTACCACCACAGTTAGAGCCAGAATAGAGATGGTTGACATGATTAGTTGGATTGTCTACGAGAGTAGATTGCACTTTATATACAGTTGCTATCTGGGTCACTTCTGTGTCGGACAATCCTTGCCATCGTTGAGTTTTTGCTAACGAACAGGTTTCAGGTTTTTACTACATGCTTGCATAACTTAACAACTATAGCTGAGATTAATAATCTTTTTGAGACGGTGTGAAAACAGTCTTGCCAAAACCAGATAAACAATTTGTATGGAAAATTTTGGATATCATTTATCCACCCTAATGAGAAACGAGGTCTCAACTGTGCTGCTAGCGAATTTAGGTGAATCAAATGCAAACCCATTACAACTATACTAGAAGTCAATTGAGTGGTCAGGTAAACTTTGTATTCAATAGAGGTATCGTGCAGTTTATCATTGCACGTTTCTCATCTCTGATGTGTTTCACATGTTCCACGGACTGTGCAAAGGACCAACAGTATATTAGGTTTTGACGTTCGACACAATTCTAGAGCAAAGATATAGTTCTTGCCATTCATATAGTTCCCAGTCGATTGGCCAGCCACTCTTGTAACGACCTCGACGAGAGAGTATGTAGGTCAGAGAGGCGGAGATGTCTGCGACCTCATTGACCTGCGTGCTCTCACGTTTTTGTAGCTTGATAACTGCTGAAAATTGGCACTAATCGTTCAGAGCATTTGCACTGAGAATTTGGCAACGTGCCAATGAGATTCCAGGTAGCTTTTCACCCTGTTGAAGTTTTTCAAAAAACTGGAAATTCCTGTTAGCGGTGCCCTTTCATTGCAACACGTAATACGAGAAATTTTCTGGAAAAAAACTTGTTCGTAATCTTGGCACCATGCCAACACGTTTCAGTGCGGAATCAAACTGTACTTGCCAGAACCTATTCACTTTTCTCACTTCATTTCGCTCTACTCACTCCTACAGCTCGGTCGTATGAGCATGAGAACCATACCCTGTATTGACGACGATCCCCCGAAGAGGTATAGTTCTCGATTGTTTCCCTAAACTTAATATTTTCTCTAGCATCTGAACTCGTCACTAAAGTTCACTCGTTTTCGAAATGATACAGGTAAAAAACCATAGGAAAAACCAAGCTAGGTCGTGCATACGTTATTTATTCGTTCAACAGCTTCTCTCGCTCCAACGGGATACCTTTTAGATAGTAATACATTTGAATATTAATATCATATATTTTTCAGTGTTGAACAGCCAAGAGTTTCCAATTGGATATACTCTCCCACTGGCAAGTACGGTGTTGACCTACAATATCAGGTAAGCACCCCTACTCATTGGTTGATTTCGAAATCGTTTCGCTCCAATTTGTGAGAAATAGATACTTAAAAATTGATATACACTGTGGTCGAAAATCGATTTGCTAAACTGCTATCGAATCACTACAAAGCGGCTACCAAATTGTTACTAGAGCGGTTTCATGAAAGTTTATAGTGGGTGCCAAATTTATATATTTCTGGCTCACACCAGACTCGAACCTGCAAGCAAAAGTTTCGTAGCAGGCCGCTGACCACTGTGCTATTAGAGTACATAACTGATAAGCTTTGGAAGCGAAGACATGTAAAGTTCTACTTCTAAAAACAACCTCTTTATTTAAATTTATTTCAAGTCAATTTTGTTGTACTAATAAAACCCAATGTGTGCGTACACAGCGGAAGGTGAGATATACAGTACTCTCCCGTCTTTCCGCTGGCGACGACTATATAGTTTACACCATTTCTACTGAGACTCCTACAGTAACCTTACGAACTTTCCGAAGGCCGTTGTGAAGCTGAAAATGTAGTTCCTGTAAAATGCTCTCGTATATTTACTCTACGTGAAAAGAAAAAAGAGGTACTAAAATCCTCAACTTCTCCGATCAAAAGTAAGTGAACAAAAACGGCTTGAAAGTTTCGAAGTCCTACTGTAGGAGTCTCAGTAGGAATGGAAAAGACTATACTAGCCGCCAGCTGTCTATGATAGTAGATCGAAAGCAGCACTCTCGGCTGTTTTTGCACATTACCCATGACACACCGTGAGCAAACTTCAAAACTGGTTCACCAATCTTTCCACCGAATACTTGTTTGAATGTTTCAAGTTTAGGATGAATACAGTTGGCGTATGCGTCAATTTTACACCAACTACGAAGTGTCAGTCTTGGATGTGTTAAATGGGTCTCGGAGCAGCTATCGCACTCTTTTTGGGCCATTGCAGGTTTGGGTAACAATATCACTAGCCTACATCATTTCCATGCGCAAAAATTAAAATTCAGCAAAAAAGGGCGGACTGGGAAGCCTAAACATAACGTTGCGCACGCCACAACAGACTAAAACGTGAATTTTATGCAAAGTAGATTTGTTAGTTCGAATAGAAATGTATCATCAGTTTCTCTTGAGCAGGTATTAACTTTCCTTTTTGCCCTCTTTCAGTCAACAATTGGCGTATTTATTACATTCATTGGAAACTTTGAATGTGTACTGTAGGAGTCTCGCTAGGAATGATGGGGACTATATACGGGCAGGGTTGATTAATATTATTGTAAAAAATGAAAGTGACCAACAGCTGATGTAGAGTATACAACAATATGTTTTTTTAAATTTCAATTTGTGTATCCATCTTGATTTCTTTCTTCATTTCAGAAAATCTATGCCGTATACTGGCTGCAGGACGACTGTTTTGTATTGGTTGCACACACATTGGACGACTCTTTTTTGACTCAGAACATCGTTCATTTAGATCACAGAAACAAGACTGCCAACTGTACACTAGCAAGGTATGGTTAAGTGGGTGCCAGGTTCATAAACTCCTGTTTCTCGTCGGAATCGAACCTGCGAGCAAAATGGCCAAATCCCGTCCTCTTTCAAATTAACCATGCTGTCCACAACGGCTGGACAAAACCGATCGAAAGTAGAGTGGTCAACCAATTCCATTAATCAGTTCCATTGTGAATCCAGTTCCGATCCAATTCTTGAAAATCTCCTCAATTTCAATTCTTTCCTCATTTCAAAAACCCATTCAGCTGTATTCCAGTTAACTTTCATAATACACAAAAATCAATCCGATCTAGAAATTGGTTTTATACAAAAACTAATTCAATTCGATTCTTTAGAATTGGTTTTCGATTCTTTCAGTTCCAATTCCAACTCCAATTTTCTGTGTGTTTTTATCACAAGAGGATAACGTAACAGCATACAAAACGTTGTTTTCATCAATTTACCTCCCGACGGTAGCTTGTAATTGGACTAATTCTAGTTTTATTCCTAACTGTAGCTCGATTCACGTCAAATCTGTTTCCAGAACATATGCTTGGGAAATAATGGGAATGATCGAAAATCCCAGCCATATTTGTCAACCATTGACCATCGATAATCAAGGTGAGCTGAACACTCCATACACGGCATTCGGTTTTTGTAGGAGAAGCAACGAGATAAACTAGAAATATCGTGATGGTGCAATGGTTGCCGTGCAACTAACGAATCCTATAAAACCCTATAAAGGACGGTGACATGGTATGGTTCGTTTCACCTATCGATAGTAGTCTTCCATGCTGGCAGTGTGGGGTTCAAAATCAGCTAAACTTGCATATCAACATGCAATAAATAGTTGAACATGAAATTTTTTATTGTAACGCGTTTCTGTGTTCCAGTATATTTCCTTGCCTTCGCCAAAGAGGAAATGGGAGACCTCAAAATCAGTTGTCGACTCTTTCCTCTCAACCCACTCGGTCAAACGGAAGATTTGGCCATCACCGAATTCAGCCTGCTTCCGTACCTCTTCTGGGTGCCACTAGGTATATATATATATATATATATATATTAACTGGCTCAGTAGAAGTTGAACTTAAGAATTGTTCGAAACCTGATTTTCACAACAGAGTTTGTGGGTCAGAGAAACTCCGATTGACATTAATGCAATTTTCGAGTTTTTGAGAGGGGGTATAAAATAATACATCAAAAACGTGTGAAAGTAACATGCCTGGAAAGCTTTTACAATCCCCCCTTCCCCTCCTTTGTGATTCTTAGTTGAAACGGAGCCATGTTGCTTTCAGCCCCCCTCCCCCTCCTCCCATGGTGGGGGTAAAAGTAACACAGGACTTCTTTCGGCTAAAACGAAAAAGGGGGGGGGGGGCGAAAGTCAAATAGTATCGTATTCTGTTCAAATAAATGTCGAGCAAATAAGTGTATCTTTCGTTATTTTCAGAATTTGGGATGCGATTGGCTGGTAACACCCATCCGATAGTCGTTGGCAACAAGTTCTATATGAATGCGTTCACTAATAATCGAGGAGGCCATCGCCGCTGGCACTTCACACACAATGTGTCAACATTCATGTGTGTTGACATGGAAGAGGTGGTTCGCCGGGAAACCTCGGAAATTTCTGGGGGTGAGTAACATTTCACGTTTCACTCTGAAACTTTGGCGCCATTATTCTGCGATTAGCAAAGTAGAGTCAATGAGGCCGTATTTATCTGCGTCTCTTTGACCTGCACACTCTCTCAACGGGAAAACAGAATGGAAACAGTAACACTTTCTTAGTCAGTTTTGCAGTGGCTTTCACCACAGAGTTTGTAGATCAGAGAGACTCAGATTGACTCGGGCTGTCTGCGGCCTCATTGACTCCCATGCTCTCTCGCTTTTGTAGTTGGCCGACCGCAGCAAATTGACGCTAATGTTTATGTACATCCGGATTGCTGTCGGCGGCGCATTTTTTATTACGACTGAAATAAATCAAACTACAAACACCGCGTTTGCGACCGAGCTGTGAAACAAAAACGATGTTATATTTTGTGATGTACTTTAATTGCAGGAACCTTTTGAGCATCTAGTTTATAGGTAGTGACCAAGTAAATGTTGTAGTTTGATCTCGCCATAATCTACGACCCGCCATAGTTCACGAATTTCGAGCAAAAACCCAAGAGATCAAACTACAAACACATCGTGATAGGGCAGGGGAGAATCGAAGTATTGCCCCCCACATTAGTTGAGTCCCCCCCCTAGCACTTCAATCCCCCACCCAAGCTAAAACCTGAAAATATAGGAGAGGGGGGAGGTCAAAATACAACTTCGACATTTACTATTTCCCCCCCCCCCCCCTGGGTTGGCGATGGGTAGAACTCCAATGGTGGGGGGTCAAACTTCAACGAGTGGGGGGCTGAACTTCAATACCGGAAATGTTTACTTTTGTATTGCAAGTGAAAAATTGAATGCTCACCCCCCGTAAGGGGGGGGGGGGGCTGTCAAAGTACGATTCTCCAAACGCATTACGATTTCAAAAAGATGGGGGGTAAAAAGTCAAAATTCCCTAGGGCAGTCAGTATACACCATATTGGCCCATTAGAGAGAGAGAGGAAACATAGATTAAACGCTATAGATGAATGAACATTTCGGTGAAATCATATAGTTGACTCTTTTACACAAATTTTGGCGTTTATAGACTAACAGAAGTTACAAATGTTATAAAAAATGCCTTTTTCAGTTTTTAAGAGTTTCATCGTTTTGTCTCTAAATCTTGACAACATCTATTCAGTTAGAGATTGATCTTCAACTACATTATACTGGAGTAAATTGAAAAATCACGTAAAGTTTGCATTCTAATGAGGGATCGTGCACTTTGTCATTGCACGTTTCTAATTTCTGTTGTGTTTTTCATGTTTAACGTGACCGTGCGATTGACTAACTGTATATTCGTTCAGGCTCGGTAACGTGGGTCTCGTGTCCCGTACCCTACAATCCAACCTGGGAACCAATCACAATGTCGGCTCCATTTCTGAGCTACAGTGGCTCGAAAGTGGTATTTTGGCCGAGGGTATGTTGTATATCTCACTTAGTGATGTTTAAGAGCATATATATACAGTTCGTCAACAAAGTTGCTAGAAGCTCAGTAGGTATAGTGGTTTGAGTGTGCGCCTCCTTTTTGCGCCCGGTTCGAGTCTCACTTGATGCGGCTATTTATAAACTTGGCACGCACCATAATAGTGACTGGAAAGTGGTGTGTTGGCCCAGGGTGTGTTGTATTTCTCAAACTTCACTCAAAATTTGCTCCCTTTGACATGAAAGTTTCTCACTCTAACATGACAGCTAGAACATCCCGTATTGTAACTGTGTAGTAACCCATAGTTGACCTACAATAAACTCGAACAATTTACAACTGCGACGTAGCTCTCTCTCTTCCTCTTTTCTTTCTCTTCTCTTTTTCTCTCTCTCTCTCTTTCTCTCTCTTGTTTTTTTCTCTCTGATTGCTATGAAAATCAAAACAGTTCGCTTTCAGCGCAGAAATTCCTGCAGAGTTCCAATCTACGTGGTTGACTTTGATACCAAAACTACCACCACAACTTCAGCACGTCTCACCAGGTATAGGATATTATATTAATTAACTTATTTATTTATTTTCAAAAATCAAAGAATGTGGCACTCACTCATCAGGAAAACAAAATTTACAAGTTGATTGAAACATGGACCGTAGCTGATATTGTGAGTCTTTGAAATTTCCGATTGGTTTGTTGTACGATGTGGGTGTGGAGAGTCGTAAAACCACAGCAAAGTTGTACTTTGAACTCGATACACGCCATTATATACGCAATTCTACCGAGAAAAAACGGGCTCAAACTACAGCGGGATAGAGCAACATACACCGTAAAAGCTGGCTTTGGGAAGAACGAACCTTATAGTCAAACAGTATAGTCCTTACTAGTTGTACATGGTTTCCCATACAAAGTGTACATTCTATTCATATCACATTCTAGTAGGATACGAAATGAAATTTCGGTTCCGAATTGAAAAGGCCTGCGTGAACTTATGAACACCTACAAAGTGCCTCTTCTAATGAAAACCTCAAAAGAAGTACTTTGATTATCAACATTTGTATGCTGTCAAAACGGTTTGAGAACTGGATGAAAAGTTCGAGAAATAACCATGGAACAGCAGAAACACAATTGAAAACAAACACGAAATGTATCGGCCAGTTCTATATATGACCGGGGTTTCTGGTAACCCAACCGTTCTCTGGTAACCCCCTTTTCTAGGTTACCTCACAGGTAACCGGTAGGTAATATGAAACTTAATTTTGGTTGCCATACAAGACAACGTTAAGAAAGAGGTTACCAGCCGCCCGATTAGATGTAGAATTCACCGAATGTGTCGCCGGAAATTCTATTTTTGTCCGTTCCAGGTCCGATTTCGTCACACTCGACCGGTTCGGGACCGTATCTGCCTGGTTCCAGCATGAAAATGAGCCTCTCAAAACACAGTCGCTCTCCTACGCCAGATTCGCGCCAGATTCTCTCTTCAACACTTGCAGGAAGCAAATTTTATCCGTAAATCTCGGACCAGATGCCCGGAAACTTCCCGAACTGACCATTTTGTTTCAAAACTAACTGTCTCGCGTGTACTTTCAACATTCAATGTCGTATAATGAAAGAATTAAAGCAGATGCGAGTTTATCGTTTTTTATGTGAAACGTGTAAAGTTTTATGCAAATGTTTTTTGGGTCACATTTTCAGTTGTTGTCAGCATTTCAACAACTTGATCGAATTATCTATTGACAAGGTAGGTCGCCGGCGGCTAAGCCGCCTCCGCCTCCCTTGTTTTTATTCCGGGCTGGCGAGAGCTTCCTGGCCCTATTTTTTCTGAACATGGACCGCCGAAGCTCTCCTCAACACAGAGCACGAAAAATGTTCTCAATAGCAAAACCTCTCTTCAACATAGAGTGCGAGTCTTCTCTCTAACATAAAGCGCGACTCCTCTCTCCAACAAAGAGCGCGAGCACTCTCCCTAACAGAGCGCGAGTCCTCTATCTAACTTAGAGCGCGAGCACTCTCCCTAACATAGAGCGCGAGTCCACTTCCTAACTTATAGCGCGAGATCTCTCCCTAACATAGAGCGCGGAACTTCTACTTAACATAGAGCGCGGAATGTCTCAGCATGGAGCGCGGAACTTCTTCCCAACATAGAGCGCGGAACTTCTTCCTAACATAGAGCGCGGAACTTCTCCTTAACATAGAGCGAGGGATGTCTTAACATAGAGCGCGGGACTTCTCCTTAACAAAGAGCGCGAAACTGGAGCGCGAAATGTTTCCCTAACATAGAGCGCGGAACTTCTCCTTAACATAGAGCGCGGGATGTCGCAGCATGGAGCGCGAAACTTTTCCCTAACATAGAGTGCGGAACTTCTTCCTTACATAGAGCGCGGAGCTTCTCCTTAACATAGAGCGCGGGATGTCTCAACATAGAGCGCGAGACTTCTATCTAGCATAGAGGCGCGGAACTTCTCCTTAACATAGAGCGCGGGATGTCGCAGCATAGAGCGCGAAACTTTTCCCTAACATAGAGCGCGAAACTTCTCCCTAACATAGAGCACTGAACTTTTTTTTTACATAGAGCACGGGGCTTCTCCTTAACAAAGAGCGCGAAACTTCTCCTTAACATAGAGCGCGACAGTTCTCGTTGGGATTCTCTCTCTCTCTCTCTCTCTCTCTCTCTCTCTCTCTCTCTCTCTCTCTCTCCTCTCTCTCTCTCTCTCTCTCTCTCTCTCTCTCTCTCTCTCTCTCTCTCTCTCTCTCTCTCTCTCTCTCTCTCTCTCTCTCTCTCTCTCTCTCTCTCTCTACCTCTCTCTCTCTGTTAAGGCTGCGTGTATTTCACGTGACGTTAACGATCCCTTGTTCAACTCAGAATGAGTAAATCTATTCCCCATTCCAATTGCAGCTGCAGCCGATCTGTAGCGCGAGTCCTCTCTCTAACATAGAGCGCGAGTCCTCTCTCTAACATAGGGCGCGGGAAATCCCCCCTAACATAGAACGTGAGTCCTTACTCTAACATAGGGCGCGGGAGATCCCCCCTAACATAGAGCGCGAGACCTCTCTCTCTCTAACATAGGGCGCGATTTCTCTCTCTCTCTCTCTCTCTCTCTCTCTCTCTCTCTCTCTCTCTCTCTCTCTCTCTCTCTCTCTCTCTCTCTCTCTCTCTCTCTCTCTCTCTCTCTCTCTCTCTCTCTCTCTCTCTCTAACATAGAGCGCGAGTCCTCTCTCTAACATAGGGCGCAGGAAATACCCCCTAACATAGAACGTGAGTCCTTTCTCTAACATAGGGCGCGGGAGATCCCCCTAACATAGAGCGCGAAACCTCTCTCTAACATAAGGCGTGATTTCTCTCTCTCCCTCTCTCTCTAACATAGAGCGCGAGTCCTCTCTCTAACATAGGGCGCGGGACATCCCCCCTATAGGTTTCGCTTACGGAATACATTTTAGAATACGGTCAATTGTCAGTTGCGCTGTGTCAAATGCACCAAGTATTTTGGCGGCGACGGTTTTTCGTCAAAAGTGGGGATCGGGACATTATTTTCAATAATAATAAAAAATTCATTCCAATAAGTGGCCGACTCATTCAAATCCCTCTATTTCATTTTGTGGATAGGTCTTTGGTGCCCTGAATGGAACCCCTTATTCTCAGATGTTTTCTGTAAAACACAAAGCGGTTCCGTCATTATAAATCAGTTATCTCTTGTGAGAAAAATTGTGTGTTGAGAATGGAAAGTCGGGTGCCTATTGACTTTTAGTATCAGCACGATCTTTTTGATATATAGTGCGTTCTGCTGCTCCCATATCACATTCACGATTATGCTAAACACCCAGAAGAAATGATGATGGACTTTTTTAATATATAGTTTTTCAGGTTCTCGAATCTTTGGAATGAAGGTCCGTTTGGGAACCAAGATGATCACATATGTTTTTCTATTCTGATTTTTCAATAAATAAATATATATATGTTTTTATGAACGTATTGAAGAACATTATGTCCATTTCCAAAGTACGTTACCAAATAGAAAGTTACGAGTTTCTTTGCCAAACAAAAAGTAGAAACTGGAAGAGATATCGGAAAAGTTCAATTGAAAGCCGTTTGCGCTCTTTTCCTGTAACTGCGTTCATGTAGCAGCGCAATTCTGCCATTTGAATGTTGGTCGGATGGCCTAATGGATAGCACCTTTGCTTTTGAGCTGGTTAGTTGCGGGCTCGATGGTTCGATCCCCGCCTGTGACCAATTATTTGCTGTTCCAAAATTACGCTGTGTACGTCCCAGGTAAACATTTGACACCCACTTATGTACGCAACTAAAAAAAGCCGATTTCAGAAATTTTCGGTTCTTTTTTTGCAAAAATACTACTATTGCCTTTCTATTCCGTAAACCCCTGAAAAAAATTCGAAAAATCAGTAACTTTAAACTTTTTTCCACTTATAGTTAAAACTCCACACTAAATTAATGAAAAATGTTTATTCGGGCAAACAAAATGTCAGATCATTATCAAAAAACACAGATACCAGGAGAGAAACAGTTCAAAACATTGTGTATGATCTCAAAATTTAAATTCACGTTTTCGACATTCGTGTAAGCAAAAGTTGTGCGATCGTTCTGAGGAACGTCGTACGTGAGAACGAATCAGTGTTGGGAAGGTTTCTGCAAGTTTAGTGTCACTGAACATGGAAAAACAAACAAAGCTGTAACATCAGAAATAAGTATTATTGATGAGATGTGTCCAGTTAGCCGAAAGTCGAAAGTATCCGAAATGTCTCATTTTGGATAGTCAACAGAATTATAAAAAAAAGTGAGCCAATCAGCAGGGACAATCAACCTTTTCGGGTCAACTACGTATCAGCAATCTTGTAAAATGGCAAAACAGCACGAACGTATCACATAGTATTTATTGACATTTTTAGGTTATTTTCTGAATAACACTCAGTCCCAGTTAAACTAAATCTTTTCATTGGTCGAAAGTATAGCAACCATACACGTCTGAAACTAAACTGAACAAAAATCAGCAATTCTGCAAAAGGTGATTTCAAAATTAGAATAATTTTCACACATCAACATTAATCCCAAGCAAGGCCATTTCGTGCAAAATTCACAGGTTCTTTGAGTTGTTCGAGTCCGCTGAACATTCAATTTCCGAACTCTTTGTTCTGTGGAACGAAGACATGCTGAGGTCAATTAAACGTCAGTAACTCACGTGAAAATCGCAATGTGAACATTTTACATCATACTGAACAGTAAGAATACCCTAACTTATCTTAAACCACTACTCAGTCCGCTGAACATTCAATTTCCGAACCCTTCGTTCTGTGGAACGAAGACATGCTGAGGTCAATTAAACGTCAGTAACTCACGTGAAAATCGCAATGTGAACATTTTACATCATACTAAACAGTAACAACACCCTAACTTATCTCAAACCACTACTCAGTCCGCTGAACATTCAATTTCCGAACCCTTCGTTCTGTGGAACGAAGGACTGCTAACGTGGTTTGCTAAATAATCAGTTTTTAAAACCTTCGTTCTGTGGAACGAAGGATTGCTGAGGTCAATTAAACGTCAGTAACTTACGTGAAAATCGCAATATGAACATTTTACATCATACTGAACAGTACGAATACCCTAACTTATCTTAAACCACTACTCAGTCCGCTGAACATTCAATTTCCGAACCCTTCGTTCTGTGGAACGAACACATGCT
The DNA here is from genome assembly GCA_964036275.1 of Litoditis marina. Lineage (NCBI taxonomy): Eukaryota > Metazoa > Nematoda > Chromadorea > Rhabditida > Rhabditidae > Litoditis > Litoditis marina. Next base: position 29,713,221 of record OZ038434.1, read on the forward strand.
GAGGTCAACAAAACGTCAGTAACTTACGTTTAAATCGCGATGTGAACATTTTACATCATACTGAACAGTAACAATACCCTAACTTATCTTAAACCACTACTTAGTCCGCTGAACATTCAATTTCCGAACCCTTCGTTCTGTGGAACAAAGACATGCTGAGGTCAATTAAGTGGAACGAAGACATGCTGAGGTCAATTAAACGTCGGTAACTTACGTGAAAATCGCAATGTGACCTTTTCACATCATACCGAACAGTAACAATACCCTAACTTATCTCAAACCACTACTCAGTCCGCTGAACATTCAATTTGCGAACCCTTCGTTCTGTGGAACGAAGACATGCTGAGGTCAATAAAACGTCAGTAACTTACGTTTAAATCGCGATGTGAACATTTTACATCATACTGAACAGTAACGATACCCTAACTTATCTTAAACCACTACTTAGTCCGCTGAACATTCAATTTCCGAACCCTTCGTTCTGTGGAACGAAGACATGCTGAGGTCAATTAAACGTCGGTAACTTACGTGAAAATCGCAATGTGACCTTTTCACATCATACCGAACAGTAACAATACCCTAACTTATCTCAAGCCACTACTCAGTCCGCTGAACATTCAATTTGCGAACCCTTCGTTCTGTGGAACGAAGACATGCTGAGGTCAACAAAACGTCAGTAACTTACGTTTAAATCGCGATGTGAACATTATACATCATACCGAACAGTAACAATACCCTAACTTATCTCAAACCACTACTCAGTCCGCTGAACATTCAATTTGCGAACCCTTCGTTCTGTGGAACGAAGACATGCTGAGGTCAATAAAACGTCAGTAACTTACGTTTAAATCGCGATGTGAACATTTTACATCATACTGAACAGTAACGATACCCTAACTTATCTTAAACCACTACTTAGTCCGCTGAACATTCAATTTCCGAACCCTTCGTTCTGTGGAACGAAGACATGCTGAGGTCAATTAAACGTCGGTAACTTACGTGAAAATCGCAATGTGACCTTTTCACATCATACCGAACAGTAACAATACCCTAACTTATCTCAAGCCACTACTCAGTCCGCTGAACATTCAATTTGCGAACCCTTCGTTCTGTGGAACGAAGACATGCTGAGGTCAACAAAACGTCAGTAACTTACGTTTAAATCGCGATGTGAACATTATACATCATACTGAACAGTAACAATACCCTAACTTATCTTAAACCACTACTTAGTCCGCTGAACATTCAATTTCCGAACCCTTCGTTCTGTGGAACGAAGACATTCTGATGTCAATTAAACGTCAGTAACTTACGTGAAAATCGCAATGTGAACATTTTACATCATACTGAACAGTAACAATACCCTAAATTATCTTGAACCACTACTCAGTCCGCTGAACATTCAATTTCCGAACCCTTCGTTCTGTGGAACGAAGACATGCTGAGGTCAATAAAACGTCAGTAACTCACGTGAAAATCGCAATGTGAACATTTTACATCATACCGAACAGTAACAATACCCTAACTTATCTCAAACCACTACTCAGTCCGCTGAACATTCAATTTGCGAACCCTTCGTTCTGTGGAACGAAGACATGCTGAGGTCAATAAAACGTCAGTAACTTACGTTTAAATCGCGATGTGAACATTTTACATCATACTGAACAGTAACGATACCCTACTTATCTTAAACCACTACTTAGTCGCTGAACATTCAATTTCCGAACCCTTCGTTCTGTGGAACGAAGACATTCTGATGTCAATTAAACGTCAGTAACTTACGTTTAAATTGCGATGTGAACATTTTACATCATACTGAACAGTGACAATACCCTAACTTATCTTGAACCACTACTCAGTCCGCTGAACATTCAATTTCCGAACCTTCGTTCTGTGGAACGAAGACATGCTGAGGTCAATTAAGTGGAACGAAGACATGCTGAGGTCAATTAAACGTCGGTAACTTACGTGAAAATCGCAATGTGACCTTTTCACATCATACCGAACAGTAACAATACCCTAACTTATCTCAAACCACTACTCAGTCCGCTGAACATTCATTTGCGAACCCTTCGTTCTGTGGAACGAAGACATGCTGAGGTCAATAAAACGTCAGTAACTTACGTTTAAATCGCGATGTGAACATTTTACATCATACTGAACAGTAACAATACCCTAACTTATCTTAAACCACTACTTAGTCCGCTGAACATTCAATTTCCGAACCCTTCGTTCTGTGGAACGAAGACATGCTGAGGTCAATTAAACGTCGGTAACTTACGTGAAAATCGCAATGTGACCTTTTCACATCATACCGAACAGTAACAATACCCTAAATTATCTCAAACCACTACTCAGTCCGCTGAACATTCAATTTGCGAACCCTTCGTTCTGTGGAACGAAGACATGCTGAGGTCAATAAAACGTCAGTAACTTACGTTTAAATCGCGATGTGAACATTTTACATCATACTGAACAGTAACGATACCCTAACTTATCTCAAACCACTACTTAGTCCGCTGAACATTCAATTTCCGAACCCTTCGTTCTGTGGAACGAAGACATGCTGAGGTCAATTAAACGTCGGTAACTTACGTGAAAATCGCAATGCTGACCTTTTCACATCATACCGAACAGTAAAAATACCCTAACTTATCTCAAACCACTACTCAGTCCGCTGAACATTCAATTTGCGAACCCTTCGTTCTGTGGAACAAAGACATGCTGAGGTCAACAAAACGTCAGTAACTTACGTTTAAATCGCGATGTGAACATTTTACATCATACTGAACAGTAACAATACCCTAACTTATCTTAAACCACTACTTAGTCCGCTGAACATTCAATTTCCGAACCCTTCGTTCTGTGGAACGGAGACATGCTGATGTCAATTAAACGTCAGTAACTTACGTGAAAATCGCAATGTGAACATTTTACATCATACTGAACAGTAACAATACCCTAACTTATCTTGAACCACTACTCAGTCCGCTGAACATTCAATTGCGAACCCTTCGTTCTGTGGAACAAAGACATGCTGAGGTCAACAAAACGTCAGTAACTTACGTTTAAATCGCGATGTGAACATTTTACATCATAGTGAACAGTAACAATACCCTAACTTATCTTAAACCACTACTTAGTCCGCTGAACATTCAATTTCCGAACCCTTCGTTCTGTGGAACGGAGACATGCTGATGTCAATTAAACGTCATAACTTACGTGAAAATCGCAATGTGAACATTTTACATCATACCGAACAGTAACAATACCCTAACTTATCTTGAACCACTACTCAGTCCGCTGAACATTCAATTCCGAACCCTTCGTTCTGTGGAACGAAGACATGCTGAGGTCAATTAAACGTCGGTAACTTACGTGAAAATCGCAATGTGACCTTTTCACATCATACCGAACAGTAACAATACCCTAACTTATCTCAAACACTACTCAGTCCGCTGAACATTCAATTTTCGAACCCTTCGTTCTGTGGAACGAACACATACTGAGGTCAATTAAACGTCTGTAACTCACGTGAAAATCGCAATGTGAACGTTTTACATCCTACTGAACAGTAAGAATACCCTAACTTATCTTGAACCACTGCTCAGTCCGCTGAACATTCAATTTGCGAACCCTTCGTTCTGTGGAACGAAGACATGCTGAGGTCAATTAAACGTCGGTAACTTACGTGAAAATCGCAATGTGAACATTTTACATCATACTGAACAGTAAGAATACCCTAACTTATCTTAAACCACTACTTAGTCCGCTGAACATTCAATTTCCGAACCCTTCGTTCTGTGGAACGAAGACATGCTGATGTCAATTAAACGTCAGTAACTTACGTGAAAATCGCAATGTGAACATTTTACATTATACTGAACAGTAACAATACCCTAACTTATCTTGAACCACTACTCAGTCCGCTGAACATTCAATTTCCGAACCCTTCGTTCTGTGGAACGAAGACATGCTGAGGTCAATTAAACGTCAGTAACTTACGTAAAATGCGCAATGTGACCTTTTCACATCCTACTGGACAGTAACAACACCCTACTTATCTTAAACCACTACTCAGTCCGCCAAAATAATCAATTTCCGAAACCTTCGTTCTGTGGAACGAAAAACAACTAGGGTCAATAAAAGGTCACTAAATCACGTGAGATTTTCAACATTGACTGTTACGTCATATTTAACAGAAAAGCGTAATTGAACGCGGTTGATGTTGTTTCTTTCTCAAAAGAAGAGAGAGTTTCATAAGTCTTACATGTGAAGTGTTAAACAAAACAAACTATTCTTAGCCCTTAACTAACGAGCAGTATAATTTACAGTACAGCAGTTAAACTCTAACAAAACAATGAAAAAAATTGGCAACTCACTTCCACGAGTTCTCTCACACTCATGAGCAGGCGATCATTTTGTGCTGATGTCTGAGCGGCATTGACAATCAGCTGACTCATGACCGTAACTTGTGCATCCGGTCGTTTAATAACATCCTATAATAGAACATTTTAAAAAGACGTGTTTTTCGACTGCGCACGAGAGTAATCTAACCTTTGATCTTTCGATAAAGGAAAAGCGAGTATCAGGTTCCACTACAATTGAACGAAACTTGGTTTTTTCACTCAACTGAAGGATTTTTTTGAGTTTGTTTTCCAAAAATAGTGTAAACACAGTACTCAGTAATGATTTTGTGTTTTCTGACCTGATGTATCATTGGAGTTTCCATTTTCCGCATGTTTGTCAGAAACGAATCTGCTTGCTCGAATTCTCCCACAGTCCTGGGTTTTGGAACATCTCGACAGTCGAAATGACTTCCACGTTGCCGAGCACTCACACAATCAGCAGCAGCCACCTGAAACAGACCGCACTGTACTGTCGGGCAGAAAGAATGCAAGAATATTGTGTTGTAAATTCTCATCAATAACTGGAACATCACATCTCGGATTTGTCAGTTACACGTTCAAGCTTGCTTATAGGAGAGCGAACTACATTACAAACTAGGTAAAGTGAGTGCCGAGTTTATAAACTTCGGTCTCCCCTCGGAATCGAACCTGCGAGCAGAGGTTTGGTAGAAGGGTGTTGATCACTGTTTTGTAAACTGAATATTCAGCGTAATAGTGGTGGAATAAGCCAAGTTGGGGTACTGTTACTGTTCAGTATGACGTGAAAAGTTCACATTACGATTTTCACGTAAATAACTGACGTTTTATTGAACTCAACAGTCCTTCGTTCCACAGAACGAAGGTTTTGTGAACTGAATATTCAGCGTAATAAGTAGTGGAATAAGCTAATTTAGGGTACTCTTACTGTTCGGTATGACGTGAAAAGTTCACATTACGATTTTCACGTAAATAACTGACGTTTTATTGAACTCAACAGTCCTTCGTTCCACAGAACGAAGGTTTTGTGAACTGAATATTCAGCGTAATAAGTAGTGGAATAAGCTAATTTAGGGTACTGTTACTGTTCGGTATGACGTGAAAAGTTCACATCAAGATTTTCACGTGAATAACTGACGTTTTATTGTCCTCGGCAATACTGGTCAAGATCTCGTACCAGTTTCCACGTTTTGATGATTCATTCAGGAACACATTCAACAAGAGTGTTTTAAGGTTTGCGAATTCGGTACACCTGTTTTATATTCCAACTCAGACAACACTTCAAAGCAAATGGTATCTTGGTATTTACGTTATCTTAATTATTAGGCACTCTGCAACAGACGTTTTTCCAAAGTGTGAAAAGCATTTAACCCTACGAGTCACCGCCCTATGTCAGCCAACAATCTAATAATTAGCAACCAGTATGCACCATACTTTATCATAATATAAGGTGGTCCGTTTGTGTACTGGTTCATAAAACGTACTATAACGCTGTTTTTAGTTCTGTTCACTGTATCCCTGTGTCGTTAATTTGAGAACTCAACATTAAGTAGCATCTGCTGTGTTTTTTTGAACTAACCAGACCTTAACACACTTCAATATTTAGTAAACTAAGAGTTGGGATATTCAGGATATGTAAAGTTGGGATAATCATAGTGTTCAGCATCACGTAAAAAGCTCTCCTCAATATTTTCACGTGAGGCTTCGTTCATACTTTTTGCAGTTGCAGCTAGATGCAGCGTAAATCTTGTCGAAAATACGCGTATTGATTTTTACGCCAATGCAGTCGACTGCAACTGCAAAAATACGCTGCAGTTGTGTTGGTCATACTTTTTTCAGCCAGCTGCAGCGTTTTTTACGCTGAATTGAGCGTAATTTAAGCTGACTGCAGCGTAAATTGCAGTATTGACATGACCATACTGCACTGCAATGTAGTTACCCTTTTTATGAATTTTTTATCGTTATCAATATATTTTTTCACTATTTTAGGCGTGCCATAATTAAAATCCAATATGTAGTAGCAGTTGACTAGGAGTTTATTAGTCTAAAAATAAAAAATCTTGTTGGCGCCGGGCGCTGGCGCCAAATTTGATAAAATATCAGTTGTCGTCAATGAAATTGTGTTGAATTCTATATGTAACCGAGTTTTTTGGTAACCGTTTTTTCCGGTTACTTCGATAATTAACCGGTCGAAAACTAATATTAACCGGTCGAAAATGTACAATCGCCCCCCACCCACAATCACCCCCCTCGTGGTACTATTACCCCCCACCTAATTAAAATCCCAGAAAAGTCGCGCGAAGGGGATAAATGGTAAATGGGTGCGGGTACATTGTACATCTTCGACAATGAACAATTACCCCCCCCCCCCACAATACAAAATGGGGGGGTGATAGTACATACCCGGAACTGATGAACAATCACCCCCCACTCAACCGAAGCCTGCAGTAAATAAGCATGGTGTATAATCGCCCCCCAAAGGTGGGGCGATTGTAGTACGGGACCTTTTCAACCCATTTTCGACCAGGGTGGGGGGCAAATGTAAACTACTCCCAAACTGTTGAATACTCCAATTTGAAATATAGATTCACTATTTCCGAATTGAATTTTTGGATTATCTTGAATTGCGTTGGAAATTACGCTGGGTTGTTCATACTTTTACGCTGCGTAAAATTGCAGCTGCATCTGACTGCAGCGGCAATTTGCAGCAACTGCAAAAATGTTGCAAAGCGACTGCAATTGCAGCCAGATGCAGCGTAAAAAAGTATGAACGTAGCCTGAGTTGTTGGCCATTCATTCATTGTGACTTCCGATATATTTCTATATATATATATGCTAAGAACAACTGCGTTCTATATATAACATTTCACCATTTATTTGGAAAAAACACTGGAAAAAACCGAACATATAGTTAAATCCATCTGAATGTCTACAGTATACTGTAGACATTAATTCTGCTGTGTATGAAAGTCTTCACTATACAGTGTACCTTCATTGAGCTGTGAATTAATAAAAAAATCAGAATAAGCAATTCACCCTTTATTCGAAAAAAAAAACACTGAAAAAAAACCGAACCTATAGTCAAATCCATGTGAATGTCTACAGTATACTGTATACCTGAATTGTGCTGTGTACAAATACAAAAAAGAAAATTGACACGGAGAACTACATCCATTAGCTCTGTCCCAACTAGAAATATGCACATCGTCTACAGTATACTGTATCCCTAAATTCTGATACTGTATCCCTAAATTCGGCTGTGTGAAAATATGTATTATTTTCCACCATCCCCGCTCACTTTTCTGCTCTCTATTTCACGACTGCACAAAGCATTCACGATTTGAGAACTTCTTCCTTGTTTGTCGATTTCTATAATTTCATATTCACAATTTTTTCAGATAAATTAAAAAATAGATTGTGGTCGAAAGCACGACTAAAACACTTGTATTTATCATTAGAAACCACCCATACTTCGTTTGAACCAAATCCACAACTTCTAATATTTACAAATATACCTCAAAACCAATGTAACTATTCAGTTATAGTTGAAAATTCAAGTATTGGCAGTTATCGTCCTATCATCGGAAGCTCAACGTCGTTTTGCTGAACTCGATTCGAACAAGGACGGTGTTGTTGATGTTCATGAGGCCACGGCATATTTGGGAGAGACGAATCACGCGAGCGACAACCAAATACCACACTGGTGAGTGGAATATAGCCACATATCTTGAATTAATTGATGGAACAGAATAGAGTTAATTTTTCATTTAACTAAACATTCGGAAAAAAATCATGAATACTCAAAAGACAATAATCAAACTGCAAACGTTTCAGACCGACATAAACTGTTCTGCGTTCTTCATTGTAGTTTGCATATCGATATTCACGAACTTTTTTGTTCAAAAGGCAATGTGACTAAACTACAAACACGGTACACAGTCCCTATTCCCAGTGTTTTTCAGGTTCGCTGATATGGACAGAGATAATGATGGTGTTCTCCAGCCCAACGAACTAGATTCGAGTCTACTTTGAACGTCGGCCTGAAAAGTTACAATGAATATTAATGAATGATTCAAGTAACATTGTTTGATTTCGCTTTGAACAGCGAAAGATAAACTTTATACAATCGTCGTTACTTTTCACGGTATTGTAAATTGAAGGTTCAATGAGGTGGGACATTTGCTGTGGGGACATATAGACTTATGCTGGTATGGTAGATCAAAACTAAGATATTTGAGTCTTGGAACCAGTCATACTCTTCATGATCGTTGTAGATGGACGCTCGATAAAATCGTAAGCGTTACAAACGGAAACCGCGATGACCAGAGAACACTAAATTACTCCACAACACAGAAAATCCAACAAGTTACAGAGTTTGTACTCAAGAAAAGCTTCGGAACGAGGCTATAGTGTTTGTCATACATACGTGTACCCCCCCCCCCCCCAACAGTTGATTGTAATAGAAAGCAAACCGATACCTCCATGTAAGGGTTGTTTGTTGTATCCGTACCCATTTGGATATAGGTTTTGTCCATTGGATATAGGTTTTGTCCATCCGTTGTGAACAGTGTACGGTCAATTCAGAGAGGGCGGAGTTTGGCGAGCGGCCGGGTGGTCTGCGTATCCCAATCTACACACTCTCTTGCCTGTTGGTAGGTTATCAACAGCCATTCGCAACGATCGCTCAATCAATCGAGCCTTGTGCTGTCTTTCCTGGGGCAATGGCGAGTAACATAGACAGTTGGGTGGCCGTAGCTTTATCTTGGAAGAGGGGTTGAAACATTATATTGGCATGGTTTCCAGAACAAAAACGAACCTTGTACCCGTGAAGCTTTTTTTATTTGAGCAAATTTTATTATCATACAAAGATAGAGAGAAATGGTCTCTTCAAGCTTTCAAATTGTGATACTCTACGACGATTGTGTTTGTGAAGTTTGTTGCTGTTCAATGTACAATGAAATAATGTTATGTCTTCAACCATTCGTTACACACTCATTGTATCTTTTCATGCAGATGTTCAGAAGACTAGACTGGAATCTAGTTTGTTGGGCTGGAGGACACTATCATTTTCTTCATTCGAACGCTTCGGAAATTCCACAAATTAGTTATTTTGGTCACAAAAAGGTCAATATTGAAGTAATCGGGACTCATTCATTCGTGCCATGTAGTTCTAAACGTGTAATTAGATAGTTAATAATAATAATAATAATAATAATAATAATAATAATAATAATAATAATAATAATAATAATAATAATAATAATAATAATAATAATAGGCGATGGTGTAAAACTGACTGTTGAACTTGTACGTGAAGGGTTTATCTCGTATTTCATACTGTGAACTCATATGTTTTCACTGACGTTTCGCGGACCAGAAACTAATTTCGACGTTAGAATGAGCGATGAATAATCGCTCATTTCAACTAACACTGTTGTTTTGATGTTGATTTTGCAGAATATTCTTCTTTCAGGTTTGTCTCATCTAGGAACATTTTTTATATTGAAACTCTGTTTCAAAATCAGACGAAATAAATGAATGTACGTTTTGTATGGTTTTCGCGGCCATAGCAGAACAACATTTTGATCCAACTAATTTTTTACAACAAAAAAACATACATTCATTCAGAATACTGACTCGTGGGAGGTGTTTTCGGTGACACTTCCTAATTGACCGTACATTATTGCGATCAGACTACAGAAACATCAGAAAAGGGCAATTTATATGTAATCCTATTTGAGCGCCACAGTGAGTAAAAACTCTAATTAACGTCGTATTACTACGACTTCCACCTGAGTTGTATTTTGGAAAATTGAATTCAGATTGTTTGTATTGAAAGTACTAAACAAATATATCGCCTGAATGTTTTAATTGGATGATCTACATATGGCGGTCTCCATTGCCGTTCTCTGTTCAGTAGTGAGGACCAAAGTTGTAAGCTGAAAGCGATTGTATTCAGTGGGAAAATGTGAACGGAAAAAATATTTTAGACAGATAGCTAAAATTGGCATATTTGATGGTGTTCCACAGGAATGATTGCAAATTCTCATTGAGAGACCCATCTATTACCTACAATTTCCCAGCCTCATATATACGGGTGGTCAATTGCAAAACCAGGTGAAACATGTTAAGCACAGCAGAACTCAAAAACGTGCGATAACAAAGTGCACGATGCCTCATTAGAATGCTAGCTTCACGTGACTTCAATTTACGTCTAATGTAGTGGCAGCACATTTACCACCGTGACAATTCAAGGGTTGAATTACGTTTCTTCTATTCTACTTTTTAAATGATTTATTTCTATGAAAAACTCAGTACCTCCATGTGCTGGTTGTTTGTTGTATCCATATCCGTAAGAGGGGGTATATCCGTAGCTGGGAGTACCGTAATGCTTAGAGGGGATGTAGACAAATGGGTGACCGTAACCATCTCTGGAAAGAAAAGAGGTTGGAAAGCTTTCTCGAACAAGAATGATTGTTTTTGGAATGAGCTAAACTTTTCTCTTCCTCATTGATTTCAAGGTCAACATTCACTTTTTTATGAGCATGTTTGTAAACAAACAACATTTGTTTGTAATCTAGGTTCAGCTTTCCAGGATATTTCAAACAGTTTTGCTTACCCATGTCCGTAACTAAAAGGCGTTGAGTAGTCCTTGTGATCTACCCCGTTGAAGCCGAGTTCGTCGTCGTGACCTGAAATCAAAATGATTCCGATTTGAGATTCGGATGCCAAATTGGTCAATGTTCCGGTTGGTTTAGCTGAAGAACTAAGTGGGCTTCATCCCAGAACTTTATGAATGAGAAGGTACGATCAGAACGTTTTCACATAGTTTCACAAGCACGAAATATGACATATTCTGTGAACTTCTTGCACAGTATGATGACAGAATTTTCGGGAAGAATTGTGTTCGGAAGAGAAAGTGTTTCACATATACAGTTTGCCCTAGAGAACAGTCATCACAGAATGTAAATGTGTACTGTAGGAGAGTCCGTAGATATGACGTGGACTATACTTACCATAGCTGCTTCCGTACTCACTTCCGCTTCCGTACTTCCCGGAACCACCATACTTGTAGCTGCCATACTCACTTGACGATTCCTAAAAACATCTAGTCAGTTCGAGCGTCAAACTTTTTGCGTTTGTTTTCAAATTGAGCTTGACTATGTAACCTGTGAAGTTGGTTTCGTGTTCGATATGAAAACTATGGTAACGTACCTTGTTATATCCAGCTCCGTACTTTCCATTGTATCCAGTACCGTAATCCTTGTAGTTGAAACCATACGGACCATGACTGTGACCATGCAGGGCTGAAAAATATTCTTTTTTGTCTTTTTAGTTTTTCAAGGATGTTTTTTGATTTATCGAAATTGCTTGAGTTCTATCGCTATTTTCATACATGACATTTGAATTATTACATCGGTTCAATCAATACTCTATTTTTTCAACGACTTGAGTACGTACATATTTTTGGTGAAACGGAACTAGAGTCGAATGCATAGTTCATTCTCCCGAAACGGTTATGTGCAACTCGAATGAACTGGAAGAAGGGTATTTATACACTACTAGTCTCAGAAGAATTAACGTGAAGTGTAGAAACAGAGAAATGAAAGAACAAATAAAATAGAAAGAGAGATTTTCAGTAGTTATTTACCTGCCGCATTGACTTGATACACAACTACCACCACAGTTAGAGCCAGAATAGAGATGGTTGACATGATTAGTTGGATTGTCTACGAGAGCAGATTGCACTTTATATACAGTTGCTATCTGGGTCACTTCTGTGTCGAACAATCCTTGCCATCGTTGAGTTTTTGCTAACGAACAGGTTTCAGGTTTTTACTACATGCTTGCATAACTTAACAACTATAGCTGAGATTAATAATCTTTTTGAGACGGTGTGAAAACAGTCTTGCCAAAACCAGATAAACAATTTGTATGGAAAGTTTTGGATATCATTTATCCACCCTAATGAGAAACGAAGTTTCAACTGTGCTGCTAGCGAATTTAGGTGAATCAAATGCAAACCCATTACAACTATACTAGAAGTCAATTGAGTGGTCAGGTAAACTTTGTATTCAATTGAGGTATCGTGCAGTTTATCATTGCACGTTTCTCATCTCTGATGTGTTTCACATGTTCCACGTGACTGTGCAAAGGACCAACAGTATATTAGGTTTTGACGTTCGACACAATTCTAGAGCAAAGATATAGTTCTCGCCATTCATATAGTACCCAGTCGATTGGCCAGCCACTTTTGTAACGACCTCGACGAGAGAGTATGTAGGTAAAAGAGGCGGAGATGTCTGCGGCCTCATTGACCCGCGTGCTTTCAGGTTTTTGTAGCTTGATAACTGCTGAAAATTGGCACTAATCGTTCAGAGCATTTGCACTGAGAATTTGGCAACGTGCCAATGAGATTCCAGGTAGCTTTTCACCCTGTTGAAGTTTTTCAAAAAACTGGAAATTCCTGTTAGCGGTGCCCTTTCATTGCAACACGTAATACGAGAAATTTTCTGGAAAAAAAACTTGTTCGTAATCTTGGCACCATGCCAACACGTTTTAGTGCGGTAACAAACTGACTTTGCCAGAACCTATTCACTCTTCTCACTTCATTTCGTTCCACTCACTCCTACAGCTCGGTCGTATGAGCATGAGAACCATACCCTGTATTAACGACGATCCCCCGAAGAGGTATAGTTCTCGATTGTTTCCCTAAACTTAATATTTTCTCTAGCATCTGAACTCGTCACTAAAGTTCACTCGTTTTCGGAATGGTACAGGTAAAAACCATAGAAAAAACCAAACTAGGTCCTGCATAAGTTATTTATTCGTTCAACAGCTTCTCTCGATCCAACGGGTTACCTTTTAGATAGTAATACTTTTGAATATTAATATCATATATTTTTCAGTGTTGAACAGCCAAGAGTTTCCAATTGGATATACTCTCCCACTGGCAAGTACGGTGTTGACCTACAATATCAGGTAAGCACCCCTACTCATTGGTTGATTTCGAAATCGTTTTGCTCCAATTTTCGAGAAATAGATACTTAAAAGTCGATATACACTGTGGTCGAAAATCGATTTGCTAAACTGCTATCGAATCACTACAAAGCGGCTACCAAATTGCTACTAGAGCGGTTTCATGAAAGTTTATAGTGGGTGCCAAATTTATATATTTCTGGCTCACACCAGACTCGAACCTGCAAGCAAAAGTTTCGCAGCAGGCCGCTGACCACTGTGCTATTAGAGTACATAACTGATAAGCTTTGGAAGCGAAGACATGTAAAGTTCTACTTCTAAAAACAACTTCTTTATTTAAATTTATTTCAAGTCAATTTTGTTGTACTAATAAAACATAATGTGTGCGTACACAGCGGAAGGTGAGATATACAGTACTCTCCCGTCTTTCCGCTGGCGACGACTATATAGTTCACACCATTCCTACTGAGACTCCTACAGTAACCTTACGAACTTTCCGAAGGCCGTTTTGGAGCTGAAAATGTAGCTCCTGTAAAATGCTCTCGTATATTTACTCTACGTGAGAAGAAAAAAGAAGTACTAAAATCCTCAACTTCTCCGATCAAAAGTAAGTGAAAAAAACGGCTTGAAAGTTTCGAAGTCCTCCTGTAGGAGTCTCAGTAGGAATGGAAAAGACTATACTAGCCGCCAGCTGTCTATGATAGTAGTTCGAAAGCAGACCTCTCGGCTGTTTTTGCCCATAACCCATGACACACCGTGAGCAAACTTCAAAACTGGTTCATTAATCTTTCCACCGAATATTTGTTTGAATGTTTCAAGTTTAGGATGAATACAATTGGCCTATGCGTCAATTTTACACCAACTACGAAGTGTCAGTCTTGGATGTGTTAAATGGGTCTCGGAGCAGCTATCGCACTCTTTTTGGGCCATTGCAGGTTTGGGTAACAATATCACTAGCCTACATCATTCCCATGCGCAAAAATTAAAAGTCAGCGAAAAAGGGCAGACTGGGCTGAACATAACGTTGCGCACGCCACAACAGACTAAAACGTGAATTCACTGTGGCGCCAAAGTAGATTTGTTAGTTCGAATAGAAAAATGTATCATCAGTTTCTCTTGAGCAGGTATTAACTTTTCTTTTTGCCCTCTTTCAGTCAACAATTGGCGTATTTATTACATTCATTGGAAACTTTGAATGTGTACTGTAGGAGTCTCACTAGGAATGATGGGGACTATATACGGGCAGGTCATCTACGATTGATTAATATCATTGTAAAAAATGAAAGTGACCAACAGCTGATGTAGAGTATACAACAATATGTTTTTTTTTAAATTTCAATTTGTGTATCCATCTTAATTTCTTTCTTCATTTCAGAAAATCTATGCCGTATACTGGCTGCAGGACGACTGTTTTGTATTGGTTGCACACACATTGGACGACTCTTTTTTGACCCAGAACATCGTTCATTTAGATCACAAAAAGAAGACTGCCGACTGTACACTAGCAAGGTATGGTTAAGTGGGTGCCAGGTTCATAAACTCCTGTTTCTCGTCGGAATCGAACCTGGCGGCGTAGAAATTCCTCAAAAACCTCTTGAGACACCTCATGAGCTATTCGCATGAGCTTCTCATGAGATGCTAATGATTGCTATGCTTCTCATGAGATTGGAGGGATTGCTACGCCGCCTGCAAGCAAAATGGCCAAATCCCGTTCTCTTTCAAGTTAACCGTATGCTGTCCACAACGGCTGGACAAAACCGATCGAAAGTAGAGTGGTCAACCAATTCCAAAAATCAGTTCCGTGCGAATCCAGTTCCGATCCAATTCTTGAAAATCTCCTCAATTTCAATTCTTTCATCATTTCAAAAAAACCAATGCAGCTCTATTCCAGTTACCTTTCATAATACACAAAAATCGATCAGATCTAGAAATTGGTTTTATGCAAAAACTAATTCAATTCGATTCTTTAGAATTGGTTTTCGATTCTTTTAGTTCCAATTCCAACTCAAATTTTCTGTGTGTTTTTATTTTCACGATTCACGTCAAATCTGTTTCCAGAACATATGCTTGGGAAATAATGAGAATGATCGAAAATCCCAGCCATAATTGTCAACCATTAACCATCGATAATCAAGGTGAGCTGAACACTCCATACACGGCATTCGGTTTTTGTAGGAGAAACAACGAGATAAACTACAAATATCGTGATGGTGCAATGGTTGCCGTGCAATTAACGAACCCTATAAAACCCTATAAAGGACGGTGACATGGTATGGTTCGTTTCACCTATCGATAGTAGTCTTCCATGCTGGCAGTGTGGGGTTCAAAATCAGCAAAGCTTGTATATCACCATGCAATAAATAGTTGAACATGAAAATTTTTATTGTAACGCGTTTGTGTGTTCCAGTATATTTTCTTGCATTCGCCAAAGAGGAAATGGGAGACCTCAAAATCAGTTGTCGACTCTTTCCTCTCAACCCACTCGGTCAAACGGAAGATTTGGCCATCACCGAATTCAGCCTGCTTCCGTACCTCTTCTGGGTGCCACTAGGTATATATTTATATATATTAATTGGCTCAGTAGAAGTTGAACTTAAGAATTGTTCGAAACCTGATTTTCACAACAGAGTTTGTGGGTCAGAGAAACTCAGTTTGACATTAATGCAATTTTCTAGTTTTTGAGGGGGGGGGTATAAAATAATACATCAAAAACGTGACACAAATGTATTATGGGGGAAATTTTACTTTCGTTAAATGTCGACATAGTACAATCACCAGCACTAAGGTGAAGGGAGGGGGGGGGGGGGGGGTGAAAGGAACATGCCTGGCAAGCTTTTACAATCCCCCCCCCCCCCTCCTTTGTGATTCTTAGTTGAAACGGAGCCATGTTGCTTTCAGCCCCCCCCCCCCCCCCCCCCCCCCCCTCCTCCCATGGTGGGGGTGAAAGTAACATAGGACTTCTTTCGGCTAAAACGAAAAGTGGGAGGGGGGGGGGGGGAAGTCAAATAGTATCGTATTCTGTTCAAATAAATGTCGAGCAAATGAGTGTATTTTTCGTTATTTTCAGAATTTGGGGTGCGATTTGGTGGTAACACTCATCCGATAGTCGTTGGCAACAAGTTCTATATGAATACGTTCACTACTAATCGAGGAGGCCATCGCCGCTTGCACTTCACACACAATGTGTCAACATTCATGTGTGTTGACATGGAAGAGGTGGTTCGCCGGGAAACCTCGGAAATTTCTGGGGGTGAGTAACGCGCCATTATTCTGCGGTTAGCAAAGTGGAGTCAATGAGGCCGTATTTATCTGCGTCTCTTTGACCTGCACACTCTCTCAACGGGGAAACAGAAGGGAAACAGTAACACTTTCCCAGTCAGTTTTGCAGTGGCTTTCACCACAGAGTTTGTAGATCAGAGAGACTCAGATTGACTCGGGCTGTCTGCGGCCTCATTGACTCCCATGCTCTCTCGCTTTTGTAGTTGGCCGACCGCAGCAAATTGACGCTAATGTTTATGTACATCCGGATTTCTGTCGGCGGCGCATTTTTTATTACGACTGAAATAAATCTTGACAACATCTATTCAGTTAGAGATTGATCTTCAGCTACATTATACTGGGAGTAAATGGAAAAATCACGTAAAGTTTGCATTCTAATGAGGGATCGTGCACTTTGTCTTTGCACGTTTCTAATTTCTGTTGTGTTTTTCATGTTTAACGTGACCGTGCGATTGACTAATTGTATATTCGTTTAGGCTCGGTAACGTGGGTCTCGTGTCCTGTACCCTACAATCCAACCTGGGAACCAATCACAATGTCGGCTCCATTTCTGAGCTACAGTGGCTCGAAAGTGGTGTTCTGGCCGAGGGTATGTTGTATATCTCACTTTGTGAGGTTTAAGAGCATATATATACAGTTCGTCAACAAAGTTGCTAGAAGCTCAGTAGGTATAGTAGTTTGAGTGTGCGCCTCCTTTTTGCGCCCGGTTCGAGTCTCACTTGATGCGGCTATATAAACCTGGCACGCACCATATAGTGACTGGAAAGTGGTGTGTTGGCCCGGGGTATGTTGTATTTCTCAAACTTCACTCATTCCAAATTTGCTCCTCTTAACATGAAAGTTCCTCACTCTAATATAACAGCTAGAACATCCCGTATTGTAACTCTGTAGTAACCCATAGTTGACCTACAATAAACTCGAACAACTTACAACTGCGACGTAGCTCTCTCTCTCTTCCTCTTTTTTTCTCTTCTCTTTTTCTCTCTCTCTCTTGCTATTTCTCTCTGATTGTTATGAAAATCAAAACAGTTCGCTTTCAGCGCAGAAATTCCTGCAGAGTTCCAATCTACGTGGTTGACTTTGATACCAAAACGACCACCACAACTTCAGCACGTCTCACCAGGTATAGGATATTATATTAATTAACTTATTTATTTATTTTCAAAAATCAAAGAATGTGGCACTCACTCATCAGGAAAACAAAATTTACAAGTTGATTGAAACATGGACCGTAGCTGATATTGTGAGTCTTTGAAACTTCCGATTGGTTTGTTGTACGATGTGGGTGTGGAGAGTCGTAAAACCACAGCAAAGTTGTACTTTGAACTCGATACACGCCATTATATATGCAATTCTACCGAGAAAAACGGGCTCAAACTACAGCGGGATAGAGCAACATACACCGTGAAAGCTGGCTTTGGGAAGAACGAACCTTATAGTCAAACAGTATCGTCCTTACTAGTTGTACATGGTTTCCCATACAAAGTGTACATTTTATTCATATCACATTCTAGTAGGATACGAAATGAAATTTCGATTCCGAATTGAAAAAGCCTGCGTGAACTTATGAGCACCTACACAGTGCTTCTTCTAATGAAAACCTCAAAAGAGGTACTTTGATTATCAAAATTTGTATGCTGTCAAAACGGTTTGAGAACTGGATGAAAAGTTCGAGAAATAACCATGGAACAGCAGAAACACAATTGAAAACAAACACGAAATGTATCGGCCAGTTCTATATATGACCGGGGTTTCTGGTAACCCAACCGTTCTCTGGTAACCCCTTTTCTAGGTTACCTCACAGGTAACCGGTAGGTAATATGAAACTTAATTTTGGTTGCCATACAAGATAACGTTAAGAAAGAGGTTACCAGCCGCCCGATTAGATGTAGAATTCACCGAATGTGTCGCCGGAAATTCTATTTTTGTCCGTTCCAGGTCCGATTTCGTCACACTTGACCGGTTCGGGACCGTATCTGCCTGGTTCCAGCATGAAAATGAGCCTCTCAAAACACAGTCGCTCTCCTACGCCAGATTCGCGCCAGATTCTCTCTTCAACACTTGCAGGAAGCAAATTTTATCCGTAAATCTCGGACCAGATGCCCGGAAACTTCCCGAACTGACCATTTTGTTTCAAAACTAACTGTCTCGCGTGTACTTTCAACATTCAATGTCGTATAATGAAAGAATTAAAGCAGATGCGAGTTTATCGTTTTTTATGTGAAACGTGTAAAGTTTTATGCAAATGTTTTTTGGGTCACATTTTCAGTTGTTGTCAGCGTTTCAACAACTTGATCGAATTATCTATTGACAAGGTAGGTCGCCGGCGGCTAAAGCCGCCTCCGCCTCCCTTGTTTTTATTCCGGGCTGGCGAGAGCTTCCTGGCCGTATTTTTTCTGAACATGGACCGCCGAAGCTCTCCTCAACATAGAGCACGAAAAATGTTCTCAATAGCAAAACCTCTCTTCAACATAGAGTGCGAGTCTTCTCTCTAACATAAAGCGCGACTCCTCTCTCCAACAAAGAGCGCGAGCACTCTCCCTAACAGAGCGCGAGTCCTCTATCTAACTTAGAGCGCGAGCACTCTCCCTAACATAGAGCGCGAGTCCACTTCCTAACTTATAGCGCGAGATCTCTCCCTAACATAGAGCGCGGAACTTCTACTTAACATAGAGCGCGGAATGTCTCAGCATGGAGCGCGGAACTTCTACTTAACATAGAGCGCGGGATGTCGCAGCATGGAGCGCGAAACTTTTCCCTAACATAGAGTGCGGAACTTCTTCCTTACATAGAGCGCGGAGCTTCTCCTTAACATAGAGCGCGGGATGTCTCAACATAGAGCGCGAGACTTCTATCTAGCATAGAGCGCGGAACTTCTTCTTAACATAGAGCGCGGGATGTCGCAGCATAGAGCGCGAAACTTTTCCCTAACATAGAGCGCGAAACTTCTCCCTAACATAGAGCACTGAACTTTTTTTTTACATAGAGCACGGGACTTCTCCTTAACAAAGAGCGCGAAACTTCTCCTTAACATAGAGCGCGACAGTTCTCGTTGGGATTCTCTCTCTCTCTCTCTCTCTCTCTCTCTCTCTCTCTCTCTCTCTCTCTCTCTCTCTCTCTCTCTCTCTCTCTCTACCTCTCTCTCTCTGTTAAGGCTGCGTGTATTTCACGTGACGTTAACGATCTCTTGTTCAACTCAGAATGAGTAAATCTATTCCCCATTCCAATTGCAGCTGCAGCCGATCTGTAGCGCGAGTCCTCTCTCTAACATAGAGCGCGAGTCCTCTCTCTAACATAGGGCGCGGGAAATCCCCCCTAACATAGAACGTGAGTCCTTACTCTAACATAGGGCGCGGGAGATCCCCCCTAACATAGGGCGCGATTTTTCTCTCTCTCTCTCTCTCTCTCTCTCTCTCTCTCTCTCTCTCTAACATAGAGCGCGAGTCCTCTCTCTAACATAGGGCGCAGGAAATATCCCCTAACATAGAACGTGAGTCCTTTCTCTAACATAGGGCGCGGGAGATCCCCCTAACATAGAGCGCGAAACCTCTCTCTAACATAAGGCGTGATTTCTCTCTCTCCCTCTCTCTCTAACATAGAGCGCGAGTCCTCTCTCTAACATAGGGCGCGGGAAATCCCCCCTATAGGTTTCGCTTACGGAATACATTTTAGAATACGGTCAATTGTCAGTTGCGCTGTGTCAAATGCACCAAGTATTTTGGCGGCGACGGTTTTTCGTCAAAAGTGGGGATCGGGACATTATTTTCAATAATAATAAAAAATTCATTCCAATAAGTGGCCGACTCATTCAAATCCCTCTATTTCATTTTGTGGATAGGTCTTTGGTGCCCTGAATGGAACCCCTTATTCTCAGATGTTTTCTGTAAAACACAAAGCGGTTCCGTCATTATAAATCAGTTATCTCTTGTGAGAAAAATTGTGTGTTGAGAATGGAAAGTCGGGTGCCTATTGACTTTTTGTATCAGCACGATCTTTTTGATATATAGTGCGTTCTGCTGCTCCCATATCACATTCACGATTATGCTAAACACCCAGAAGAAATGATGATGGACTTTTTTAATATATAGTTTTTCAGGTTCTCGAATCTTTGGAATGAAGGTCCGTTTGGGAACCAAGATGATCACATATGTTTTTCTATTCTGATTTTTCAATAAATAAATATATATATGTTTTTATGAACGTATTGAAGAACATTATGTCCATTTCCAAAGTACGTTACCAAATAGAAAGTTACGAGTTTCTTTGCCAAACAAAAAGTAGAAACTGGAAGAGATATCGGAAAAGTTCAATTGAAAGCCGTTTGCGCTCTTTTCCTGTAACTGCGTTCATGTAGCAGCGCAATTCTGCCATTTGAATGTTGGTCGGATGGCCTAATGGATAGCACCTTTGCTTTTGAGCTGGTTAGTTGCGGGCTCGATGGTTCGATCCCCGCCTGTGACCAATTATTTGCTGTTCCAAAATTACGCTGTGTACGTCCCAGGTAAACATTTGACACCCCCTTATGTACGCAACTAAAAAAAGCCGATTTCAGAAATTTTCGGTTCTTTTTTTGCAAAAATA
This sequence comes from Litoditis marina, assembly GCA_964036275.1. Classification (NCBI taxonomy): domain Eukaryota; kingdom Metazoa; phylum Nematoda; class Chromadorea; order Rhabditida; family Rhabditidae; genus Litoditis; species Litoditis marina. The sequence continues at coordinate 29,734,445 of OZ038434.1, forward strand.
CTACTATTGCCTTTCTATTCCGTAAACCCCTGAAAAAAATTCGAAAAATACTTATAGTTAAAACTCCACACTAAATTAATGAAAAATGTTTTTTCGGGCAAACAAAATGTCAAATCATTATCAAAAAACACAGATACCAGGAGAGAAACAGTTCAAAACATTGTGTATGATCTCAAAATTTAAATTCACGTTTTCGACATTCGTGTAAGCAAAAGTTGTGCGATCGTTCTGAGGAACGTCGTACGTGAGAACGAATCAGTGTTGGGAAGGTTTCTGCAAGTTTAGTGTCACTGAACATGGAAAAACAAACAAAGCTGTAACATCAGAAATAAGTATTATTGATGAGATGTGTCCAGTTAGCCGAAAGCCGAAAGTATCCGAAATGTCTCATTTTGGATAGTCAACAGAATTATAAAAAAAAAGTGAGCCAATCAGCAGGGACAATCAACCTTTTCGGGTCAACTACGTATCAGCAATCTTGTAAAATGGCAAAACAGCACGAACGTATCACATAGTATTTATTGACATTTTTAGGTTATTTTCTGAATAACACTCAGTCCCAGTTAAACTAAATCTTTTCATTGGTCGAAAGTATAGCAACCATACACGTCTGAAACTGAAACTGAACAAAAATCAGCAATTCTGCAAAAGGTGATTTCAAAATTAGAATAATTTTCACACATCAACATTAATCCCAAGCAAGGCCATTTTGTGCAAAATTCACAGGTTCTTTGAGTTGTTCGAGTCCGCTGAACATTCAATTTCCGAACTCTTTGTTCTGTGGAACGAAGACATGCTGAGGTCAATTAAACGTCAGTAACTCACGTGAAAATCGCAATGTGAACATTTTACATCATACTGAACAGTAAGAATACCCTAACTTATCTTAAACCACTACTCAGTCCGCTGAACATTCAATTTCCGAACCCTTCGTTCTGTGGAACGAAGACATGCTGAGGTCAATTAAACGTCAGTAACTCACGTGAAAATCGCAATGTGAACATTTTACATCATACTAAACAGTAACAACACCCTAACTTATCTTAAACCACTACTTAGTCCGCTGAACATTCAATTTCCGAACCCTTCGTTCTGTGGAACGAAGGACTGCTAACGTGGTTTGCTAAATAATCAGTTTTTAAAACCTTCGTTCTGTGGAACGAAGGATTGCTGAGGTCAATTAAACGTCAGTAACTTACGTGAAAATCGCAATATGAACATTTTACATCATACTGAACAGTACGAATACCCTAACTCATCTTAAACCACTACTCAGTCCGCTGAACATTCAATTTCCGAACCCTTCGTTCTGTGGAACGAAGACATGCTGAGGTCAATTAAACGTCAGTAACTCACGTGAAAATCGCAATGTGAACATTTTACATCATACTAAACAGTAACAACACCCTAACTTATCTTAAACCACTACTTAGTCCGCTGAACATTCAATTTCCGAACCCTTCGTTCTGTGGAACGAAGGACTGCTAACGTGGTTTGCTAAATAATCAGTTTTTAAAACCTTCGTTCTGTGGAACGAAGGATTGCTGAGGTCAATTAAACGTCAGTAACTTACGTGAAAATCGCAATATGAACATTTTACATCATACTGAACAGTACGAATACCCTAACTTATCTTAAACCACTACTCAGTCCGCTGAACATTCAATTTCCGAACCCTTCGTTCTGTGGAACGAAGACATGCTGAGGTCAATTAAACGTCAGTAACTCACGTGAAAATCGCAATGTGAACATTTTACATCATACTAAACAGTAACAACACCCTAACTTATCTTAAACCACTACTCAGTCCGCTGAACATTCAATTTCCGAACCCTTCGTTCTGTGGAACGAAGGACTGCTAACGTGGTTTGCTAAATAATCAGTTTTTAAAACCTTCGTTCTGTGGAACGAAGGATTGCTGAGGTCAATTAAACGTCAGTAACTTACGTGAAAATCGCAATATGAACATTTTACATCATACTGAACAGTACGAATACCCTAACTTATCTTAAACCACTACTCAGTCCGCTGAACATTCAATTTCCGAACTCTTTGTTCTGTGGAACGAAGGACTGCTAACGTGGTTTGCTAAATAATCAGTTTTTAAAACCTTCGTTCTGTGGAACGAAGGATTGCTGAGGTCAATTAAACGTCAGTAACTTACGTGAAAATCGCAATATGAACATTTTACATCATACTGAACAGTAACAATACCCTAACTTATCTTAAACCACTACTTAGTCCGCTGAACATTCAATTTCCGAACCCTTCGTTCTGTGGAACGAAGACATGCTGAGGTCAATTAAGTGGAACGAAGACATGCTGAGGTCAATTAAACGTCGGTAACTTACGTGAAAATCGCAATGTGACCTTTTCACATCATACCGAACAGTAACAATACCCTAACTTATCTCAAACCACTACTCAGTCCGCTGAACATTCAATTTGCGAACCCTTCGTTCTGTGGAACGAAGACATGCTGAGGTCAATAAAACGTCAGTAACTTACGTTTAAATCGCGATCTGAACATTTTACATCATACTGAACAGTAACGATACCCTAACTTATCTTAAACCACTACTTAGTCCGCTGAACATTCAATTTCCGAACCCTTCGTTCTGTGGAACGAAGACATGCTGAGGTCAATTAAACGTCGGTAACTTACGTGAAAATCGCAATGTGACCTTTTCACATCATACCGAACAGTAACAATACCCTAACTTATCTTAAACCACTACTTAGTCCGCTGAACATTCAATTTCCGAACCCTTCGTTCTGTGGAACGAAGACATGCTGAGGTCAATTAAGTGGAACGAAGACATGCTGAGGTCAATTAAACGTCGGTAACTTACGTGAAAATCGCAATGTGACCTTTTCACATCATACCGAACAGTAACAATACCCTAACTTATCTCAAGCCACTACTCAGTCCGCTGAACATTCAATTTGCGAACCCTTCGTTCTGTGGAACGAAGACATGCTGAGGTCAACAAAACGTCAGTAACTTACGTTTAAAGCGCGATGTGAACATTATACATCATACTGAACAGTAACAATACCCTAACTTATCTTAAACCACTACTTAGTCCGCTGAACATTCAATTTCCGAACCCTTCGTTCTGTGGAACGAAGACATTCTGATGTCAATTAAACGTCAGTAACTTACGTGAAAATCGCAATGTGAACATTTTACATCATACTGAACAGTAACAATACCCTAACTTATCTTGAACCACTACTCAGTCCGCTGAACATTCAATTTCCGAACCCTTCGTTCTGTGGAACGAAGACATGCTGAGGTCAATAAAACGTCAGTAACTCACGTGAAAATCGCAATGTGAACATTTTACATCATACTGAACAGTAAGAATACCCTAACTTATCTTAAACCACTACTCAGTCCGCTGATCATTCAATTTTCGAACCCTTCGTTCTGTGGAACGAAGACATGCTGAGGTCAATTAAACGTCGGTAACTTACGTGAAAATCGCAATGTGACCTTTTCACATCATACCGAACAGTAACAATACCCTAACTTATCTCAAACCACTACTCAGTCCGCTGAACATTCAATTTGCGAACCCTTCGTTCTGTGGAACGAACACATGCTGAGGTCAATTAAACGTCAGTAACTTACGTTTGAATTGCGATGTGAACATTTTACATCATACTGAACAGTAACAATACCCTAACTTATCTTAAACCACTACTCAGTCCGCTGAACATTCAATTTCCGAACCCTTCGTTCTGTGGAACGAAGACATGCTGAGGTCAATTAAGTGGAACGAAGACATGCTGAGGTCAATTAAACGTCGGTAACTTACGTGAAAATTGCAATGTGACCTTTTCACATCATACCGAACAGTAACAATACCCTAACTTATCTCAAACCACTACTCAGTCCGCTGAACATTCATTTTGCGAACCCTTCGTTCTGTGGAACGAAGACATGCTGAGGTCAATAAAACGTCAGTAACTTACGTTTAAATTGCGATGTGAACATTTTACATCATGCTGAACAGTAACAATACCCTAACTTATCTTAAACCACTACTTAGTCCGCTGAACATTCAATTTCCGAACCCTTCGTTCTGTGGAACGAAGACATGCTGAGGTCAATTAAGTGGAACGAAGACATGCTGAGGTCAATTAAACGTCGGTAACTTACGTGAAAATCGCAATGTGACCTTTTCACATCATACCGAACAGTAACAATACCCTAACTTATCTCAAACCACTACTCAGTCCGCTGAACATTCATTTTGCGAACCCTTCGTTCTGTGGAACGAAGACATGCTGAGGTCAATAAAACGTCAGTAACTTACGTTTAAATCGCGATGTGAACATTTTACATCATACTGAACAGTAACGATACCCTAACTTATCTTAAACCACTACTTAGTCCGCTGAACATTCAATTTCCGAACCCTTCGTTCTGTGGAACGAAGACATGCTGAGGTCAATTAAACGTCGGTAACTTACGTGAAAATCGCAATGTGACCTTTTCACATCATACCGAACAGTAAAAATACCCTAACTTATCTCAAACCACTACTCAGTCCGCTGAACATTCAATTTGCGAACCCTTCGTTCTGTGGAACAAAGACATGCTGAGGTCAACAAAACGTCAGTAACTTACGTTTAAATCGCGATGTGAACATTTTACATCATACTGAACAGTAACAATACCCTAACTTATCTTAAACCACTACTTAGTCCGCTGAACATTCAATTTCCGAACCCTTCGTTCTGTGGAACGGAGACATGCTGATGTCAATTAAACGTCAGTAACTTACGTGAAAATCGCAATGTGAACATTTTACATCATACTGAACAGTAACAATACCCTAACTTATCTTGAACCACTACTCAGTCCGCTGAACATTCAATTTGCGAACCCTTCGTTCTGTGGAACAAAGACATGCTGAGGTCAACAAAACGTCAGTAACTTACGTTTAAATCGCGATGTGAACATTTTACATCATACTGAACAGTAACAATACCCTAACTTATCTTAAACCACTACTTAGTCCGCTGAACATTCAATTTCCGAACCCTTCGTTCTGTGGAACGGAGACATGCTGATGTCAATTAAACGTCAGTAACTTACGTGAAAATCGCAATGTGAACATTTTACATCATACTGAACAGTAACAATACCCTAACTTATCTTGAACCACTACTCAGTCCGCTGAACATTCAATTTCCGAACCCTTCGTTCTGTGGAACGAAGACATGCTGAGGTCAATAAAACGTCAGTAACTTACGTTTAAATTGCGATGTGAACATTTTACATCATGCTGAACAGTAACAATACCCTAACTTATCTTAAACCACTACTTAGTCCGCTGAACATTCAATTTCCGAACCCTTCGTTCTGTGGAACGAAGACATGCTGAGGTCAATTAAACGTCGGTAACTTACGTGAAAATCGCAATGTGACCTTTTCACATCATACCGAACAGTAAAAATACCCTAACTTATCTCAAACCACTACTCAGTCCGCTGAACATTCAATTTGCGAACCCTTTGTTCTGTGGAACAAAGACATGCTGAGGTCAACAAAACGTCAGTAACTTACGTTTAAATCGCGATGTGAACATTTTACATCATACTGAACAGTAACAATACCCTAACTTATCTTAAACCACTACTTAGTCCGCTGAACATTCAATTTCCGAACCCTTCGTTCTGTGGAACGGAGACATGCTGATGTCAATTAAACGTCAGTAACTTACGTGAAAATCGCAATGTGAACATTTTACATCATACTGAACAGTAACAATACCCTAACTTATCTTGAACCACTACTCAGTCCGCTGAACATTCAATTTCCGAACCCTTCGTTCTGTGGAACGAAGACATGCTGAGGTCAATTAAACGTCGGTAACTTACGTGAAAATCGCAATGTGACCTTTTCACATCATACCAAACAGTAGCAATACCCTAACTTATCTCAAACCACTACTCAGTCCGCTGAACATTCAATTTTCGAACCCTTCGTTCTGTGGAACGAACACATACTGAGGTCAATTAAACGTCAGTAACTCACGTGAAAATCGCAATGTGAACATTTTACATCATACTGAACAGTAAGAATACCCTAACTTATCTTGAACCACTACTCAGTCCGCTGAACATTCAATTTGCGAACCCTTCGTTCTGTGGAACGAAGACATGCTGAGGTCAATTAAACGTCGGTAACTTACGTGAAAATCGCAATGTGAACATTTTACATCATACTGAACAGTAAGAATACCCTAACTTATCTTGAACCACTACTCAGTCCGCTGAACATTCAATTTGCGAACCCTTCGTTCTGTGGAACGAAGACATGCTGAGGTCAATAAAACGTCAGTAACTTACGTTTAAATCGCGATGTGAACATTTTACATCATACTGAACAGTAAAAATACCCTAACTTATCTTAAACCACTACTTAGTCCGCTGAACATTCAATTTCCGAACCCTTCGTTCTGTGGAACGAAGACATTCTGATGTCAATTAAACGTCAGTAACTTACGTGAAAATCGCAATGTGAACATTTTACATCATACTGAACAGTAACAATACCCTAACTTATCTTGAACCACTACTCAGTCCGCTGAACATTCAATTTCCGAACCCTTCGTTCTGTGGAACGAAGACATGCTGAGGTCAATAAAACGTCAGTAACTCACGTGAAAATCGCAATGTGAACATTTTACATCATACTGAACAGTAAGAATACCCTAACTTATCTTAAACCACTACTCAGTCCGCTGATCATTCAATTTTCGAACCCTTCGTTCTGTGGAACGAAGACATGCTGAGGTCAATTAAACGTCGGTAACTTACGTGAAAATCGCAATGTGACCTTTTCACATCATACCGAACAGTAACAATACCCTAACTTATCTCAAACCACTACTCAGTCCGCTGAACATTCAATTTGCGAACCCTTCGTTCTGTGGAACGAACACATGCTGAGGTCAATTAAACGTCAGTAACTTACGTTTGAATTGCGATGTGAACATTTTACATCATACTGAACAGTAACAATACCCTAACTTATCTTAAACCACTACTCAGTCTGCTGAACATTCAATTTCCGAACCCTTCGTTCTGTGGAACGAAGACATGCTGAGGTCAATTAAACGTCGGTAACTTACGTGAAAATCGCAATGTGACCTTTTCACATCATACCAAACAGTAGCAATACCCTAACTTATCTCAAACCACTACTCAGTCCGCTGAACATTCAATTTTCGAACCCTTCGTTCTGTGGAACGAACACATACTGAGGTCAATTAAACGTCAGTAACTCACGTGAAAATCGCAATGTGAACATTTTACATCATACTGAACAGTAAGAATACCCTAACTTATCTTGAACCACTACTCAGTCCGCTGAACATTCAATTTGCGAACCCTTCGTTCTGTGGAACGAAGACATGCTGAGGTCAATTAAACGTCGGTAACTTACGTGAAAATCGCAATGTGAACATTTTACATCATACTGAACAGTAAGAATACCCTAACTTATCTTGAACCACTACTCAGTCCGCTGAACATTCAATTTGCGAACCCTTCGTTCTGTGGAACGAAGACATGCTGAGGTCAATTAAACGTCAGTAACTCACGTGAAAATCGCAATGTGAACATTTTACATCATACTGAACAGTAAGAATACCCTAACTTATCTTGAACCACTACTCAGTCCGCTGAACATTCAATTTGCGAACCCTTCGTTCTGTGGAACGAAGACATGCTGAGGTCAATTAAACGTCGGTAACTTACGTGAAAATCGCAATGTGAACATTTTACATCATACTGAACAGTAAGAATACCCTAACTTATCTTGAACCACTACTCAGTCCGCTGAACATTCAATTTGCGAACCCTTCGTTCTGTGGAACGAAGACATGCTGAGGTCAATAAAACGTCAGTAACTTACGTTTAAATCGCGATGTGAACATTTTACATCATACTGAACAGTAAAAATACCCTAACTTATCTTAAACCACTACTTAGTCCGCTGAACATTCAATTTCCGAACCCTTCGTTCTGTGGAACGAAGACATTCTGATGTCAATTAAACGTCAGTAACTTACGTGAAAATCGCAATGTGAACATTTTACATCATACTGAACAGTAACAATACCCTAACTTATCTTGAACCACTACTCAGTCCGCTGAACATTCAATTTCCGAACCCTTCGTTCTGTGGAACGAAGACATGCTGAGGTCAATAAAACGTCAGTAACTCACGTGAAAATCGCAATGTGAACATTTTACATCATACTGAACAGTAAGAATACCCTAACTTATCTTAAACCACTACTCAGTCCGCTGATCATTCAATTTTCGAACCCTTCGTTCTGTGGAACGAAGACATGCTGAGGTCAATTAAACGTCGGTAACTTACGTGAAAATCGCAATGTGATCTTTTCACATCATACCGAACAGTAACAATACCCTAACTTATCTCAAACCACTACTCAGTCCGCTGAACATTCAATTTGCGAACCCTTCGTTCTGTGGAACGAACACATGCTGAGGTCAATTAAACGTCAGTAACTTACGTTTGAATTGCGATGTGAACATTTTACATCATACTGAACAGTAACAATACCCTAACTTATCTTAAACCACTACTCAGTCTGCTGAACATTCAATTTCCGAACCCTTCGTTCTGTGGAACGAAGACATGCTGAGGTCAATTAAGTGGAACGAAGACATGCTGAGGTCAATTAAACGTCGGTAACTTACGTGAAAATTGCAATGTGACCTTTTCACATCATACCGAACAGTAACAATACCCTAACTTATCTCAAACCACTACTCAGTCCGCTGAACATTCATTTTGCGAACCCTTCGTTCTGTGGAACGAAGACATGCTGAGGTCAATAAAACGTCAGTAACTTACGTTTAAATTGCGATGTGAACATTTTACATCATGCTGAACAGTAACAATACCCTAACTTATCTTAAACCACTACTTAGTCCGCTGAACATTCAATTTCCGAACCCTTCGTTCTGTGGAACGAAGACATGCTGAGGTCAATTAAGTGGAACGAAGACATGCTGAGGTCAATTAAACGTCGGTAACTTACGTGAAAATCGCAATGTGACCTTTTCACATCATACCGAACAGTAACAATACCCTAACTTATCTCAAACCACTACTCAGTCCGCTGAACATTCATTTTGCGAACCCTTCGTTCTGTGGAACGAAGACATGCTGAGGTCAATAAAACGTCAGTAACTTACGTTTAAATCGCGATGTGAACATTTTACATTATACTGAACAGTAACGATACCCTAACTTATCTTAAACCACTACTTAGTCCGCTGAACATTCAATTTCCGAACCCTTCGTTCTGTGGAACGAAGACATGCTGAGGTCAATTAAACGTCGGTAACTTACGTGAAAATCGCAATGTGACCTTTTCACATCATACCGAACAGTAAAAATACCCTAACTTATCTCAAACCACTACTCAGTCCGCTGAACATTCAATTTGCGAACCCTTCGTTCTGTGGAACAAAGACATGCTGAGGTCAACAAAACGTCAGTAACTTACGTTTAAATCGCGATGTGAACATTTTACATCATACTGAACAGTAACAATACCCTAACTTATCTTAAACCACTACTTAGTCCGCTGAACATTCAATTTCCGAACCCTTCGTTCTGTGGAACGGAGACATGCTGATGTCAATTAAACGTCAGTAACTTACGTGAAAATCGCAATGTGAACATTTTACATCATACTGAACAGTAACAATACCCTAACTTATCTTGAACCACTACTCAGTCCGCTGAACATTCAATTTGCGAACCCTTCGTTCTGTGGAACAAAGACATGCTGAGGTCAACAAAACGTCAGTAACTTACGTTTAAATCGCGATGTGAACATTTTACATCATACTGAACAGTAACAATACCCTAACTTATCTTAAACCACTACTTAGTCCGCTGAACATTCAATTTCCGAACCCTTCGTTCTGTGGAACGGAGACATTCTGATGTCAATTAAACGTCAGTAACTTACGTGAAAATCGCAATGTGAACATTTTACATCATACTGAACAGTAACAATACCCTAACTTATCTTGAACCACTACTCAGTCCGCTGAACATTCAATTTCCGAACCCTTCGTTCTGTGGAACGAAGACATGCTGAGGTCAATAAAACGTCAGTAACTTACGTTTAAATTGCGATGTGAACATTTTACATCATGCTGAACAGTAACAATACCCTAACTTATCTTAAACCACTACTCAGTCTGCTGAACATTCAATTTCCGAACCCTTCGTTCTGTGGAACGAAGACATGCTGAGGTCAATTAAGTGGAACGAAGACATGCTGAGGTCAATTAAACGTCGGTAACTTACGTGAAAATTGCAATGTGACCTTTTCACATCATACCGAACAGTAACAATACCCTAACTTATCTCAAACCACTACTCAGTCCGCTGAACATTCATTTTGCGAACCCTTCGTTCTGTGGAACGAAGACATGCTGAGGTCAATAAAACGTCAGTAACTTACGTTTAAATTGCGATGTGAACATTTTACATCATGCTGAACAGTAACAATACCCTAACTTATCTTAAACCACTACTTAGTCCGCTGAACATTCAATTTCCGAACCCTTCGTTCTGTGGAACGAAGACATGCTGAGGTCAATTAAGTGGAACGAAGACATGCTGAGGTCAATTAAACGTCGGTAACTTACGTGAAAATCGCAATGTGACCTTTTCACATCATACCGAACAGTAACAATACCCTAACTTATCTCAAACCACTACTCAGTCCGCTGAACATTCATTTTGCGAACCCTTCGTTCTGTGGAACGAAGACATGCTGAGGTCAATAAAACGTCAGTAACTTACGTTTAAATCGCGATGTGAACATTTTACATCATACTGAACAGTAACGATACCCTAACTTATCTTGAACCACTACTCAGTCCGCTGAACATTCAATTTCCGAACCCTTCGTTCTGTGGAACGAAGACATGCTGAGGTCAATAAAACGTCAGTAACTTACGTTTAAATTGCGATGTGAACATTTTACATCATGCTGAACAGTAACAATACCCTAACTTATCTTAAACCACTACTCAGTCTGCTGAACATTCAATTTCCGAACCCTTCGTTCTGTGGAACGAAGACATGCTGAGGTCAATTAAGTGGAACGAAGACATGCTGAGGTCAATTAAACGTCGGTAACTTACGTGAAAATTGCAATGTGACCTTTTCACATCATACCGAACAGTAACAATACCCTAACTTATCTCAAACCACTACTCAGTCCGCTGAACATTCATTTTGCGAACCCTTCGTTCTGTGGAACGAAGACATGCTGAGGTCAATAAAACGTCAGTAACTTACGTTTAAATTGCGATGTGAACATTTTACATCATGCTGAACAGTAACAATACCCTAACTTATCTTAAACCACTACTTAGTCCGCTGAACATTCAATTTCCGAACCCTTCGTTCTGTGGAACGAAGACATGCTGAGGTCAATTAAGTGGAACGAAGACATGCTGAGGTCAATTAAACGTCGGTAACTTACGTGAAAATCGCAATGTGACCTTTTCACATCATACCGAACAGTAACAATACCCTAACTTATCTCAAACCACTACTCAGTCCGCTGAACATTCATTTTGCGAACCCTTCGTTCTGTGGAACGAAGACATGCTGAGGTCAATAAAACGTCAGTAACTTACGTTTAAATCGCGATGTGAACATTTTACATCATACTGAACAGTAACGATACCCTAACTTATCTTAAACCACTACTTAGTCCGCTGAACATTCAATTTCCGAACCCTTCGTTCTGTGGAACGAAGACATGCTGAGGTCAATTAAACGTCGGTAACTTACGTGAAAATCGCAATGTGACCTTTTCACATCATACCGAACAGTAAAAATACCCTAACTTATCTCAAACCACTACTCAGTCCGCTGAACATTCAATTTCCGAACCCTTCGTTCTGTGGAACGAAGACATGCTGAGGTCAATTAAACGTCGGTAACTTACGTGAAAATCGCAATGTGACCTTTTCACATCATACCGAACAGTAAAAATACCCTAACTTATCTCAAACCACTACTCAGTCCGCTGAACATTCAATTTGCGAACCCTTCGTTCTGTGGAACGGAGACATGCTGATGTCAATTAAACGTCAGTAACTTACGTGAAAATCGCAATGTGAACATTTTACATCATGCTGAACAGTAACAATACCCTAACTTATCTTAAACCACTACTTAGTCCGCTGAACATTCAATTTCCGAACCCTTCGTTCTGTGGAACGAAGACATGCTGAGGTCAATTAAACGTCGGTAACTTACGTGAAAATCGCAATGTGACCTTTTCACATCATACCGAACAGTAAAAATACCCTAACTTATCTCAAACCACTACTCAGTCCGCTGAACATTCAATTTGCGAACCCTTCGTTCTGTGGAACAAAGACATGCTGAGGTCAACAAAACGTCAGTAACTTACGTTTAAATCGCGATGTGAACATTTTACATCATACTGAACAGTAACAATACCCTAACTTATCTTAAACCACTACTTAGTCCGCTGAACATTCAATTTCCGAACCCTTCGTTCTGTGGAACGGAGACATGCTGATGTCAATTAAACGTCAGTAACTTACGTGAAAATCGCAATGTGAACATTTTACATCATACTGAACAGTAACAATACCCTAACTTATCTTGAACCACTACTCAGTCCGCTGAACATTCAATTTCCGAACCCTTCGTTCTGTGGAACGAAGACATGCTGAGGTCAATTAAACGTCGGTAACTTACGTGAAAATCGCAATGTGACCTTTTCACATCATACCAAACAGTAGCAATACCCTAACTTATCTCAAACCACTACTCAGTCCGCTGAACATTCAATTTTCGAACCCTTCGTTCTGTGGAACGAACACATACTGAGGTCAATTAAACGTCAGTAACTCACGTGAAAATCGCAATGTGAACATTTTACATCATACTGAACAGTAAGAATACCCTAACTTATCTTGAACCACTACTCAGTCCGCTGAACATTCAATTTGCGAACCCTTCGTTCTGTGGAACGAAGACATGCTGAGGTCAATTAAACGTCGGTAACTTACGTGAAAATCGCAATGTGAACATTTTACATCATACTGAACAGTAAGAATACCCTAACTTATCTTGAACCACTACTCAGTCCGCTGAACATTCAATTTGCGAACCCTTCGTTCTGTGGAACGAAGACATGCTGAGGTCAATAAAACGTCAGTAACTTACGTTTAAATCGCGATGTGAACATTTTACATCATACTGAACAGTAAAAATACCCTAACTTATCTTAAACCACTACTTAGTCCGCTGAACATTCAATTTCCGAATCCTTCGTTCTGTGGAACGAAGACATGCTGATGTCAATTAAACGTCAGTAACTTACGTGAAAATCGCAATGTGAACATTTTACATTATACTGAACAGTAACAATACCCTAACTTATCTTGAACCACTACTCAGTCCGCTGAACATTCAATTTCCGAACCCTTCGTTCTGTGGAACGAAGACATGCTGAGGTCAATTAAACGTCAGTAACTTACGTAAAATGCGCAATGTGAACATTTTACATCATACTGAACAGTAAGAATACCCTAACTTATCTTAAACCACTACTCAGTCCGCTGATCATTCAATTTTCGAACCCTTCGTTCTGTGGAACGAAGACATGCTGAGGTCAATTAAACATCGGTAACTTACGTGAAAATCGCAATGTGACCTTTTCACATCATACCGAACAGTAACAATACCCTAACTTATCTCAAACCACTACTCAGTCCGCTGAACATTCAATTTGCGAACCCTTCGTTCTGTGGAACGAACACATGCTGAGGTCAACAAAACGTCAGTAACTTACGTTTGAATTGCGATGTGAACATTTTACATCATACTGAACAGTAACAATACCCTAACTTATCTTAAACCACTACTCAGTCCGCTGAACATTCAATTTCCGAACCCTTCGTTCTGTGGAACGAAGACATGCTGAGGTCAATTAAGTGGAACGAAGACATGCTGAGGTCAATTAAACGTCGGTAACTTACGTGAAAATTGCAATGTGACCTTTTCACATCATACCGAACAGTAACAATACCCTAACTTATCTCAAACCACTACTCAGTCCGCTGAACATTCATTTTGCGAACCCTTCGTTCTGTGGAACGAAGACATGCTGAGGTCAATAAAACGTCAGTAACTTACGTTTAAATTGCGATGTGAACATTTTACATCATGCTGAACAGTAACAATACCCTAACTTATCTTAAACCACTACTTAGTCCGCTGAACATTCAATTTCCGAACCCTTCGTTCTGTGGAACGAAGACATGCTGAGGTCAATTAAGTGGAACGAAGACATGCTGAGGTCAATTAAACGTCGGTAACTTACGTGAAAATCGCAATGTGACCTTTTCACATCATACCGAACAGTAACAATACCCTAACTTATCTCAAACCACTACTCAGTCCGCTGAACATTCATTTTGCGAACCCTTCGTTCTGTGGAACGAAGACATGCTGAGGTCAATAAAACGTCAGTAACTTACGTTTAAATCGCGATGTGAACATTTTACATCATACTGAACAGTAACGATACCCTAACTTATCTTAAACCACTACTTAGTCCGCTGAACATTCAATTTCCGAACCCTTCGTTCTGTGGAACGAAGACATGCTGAGGTCAATTAAACGTCGGTAACTTACGTGAAAATCGCAATGTGACCTTTTCACATCATACCGAACAGTAAAAATACCCTAACTTATCTCAAACCACTACTCAGTCCGCTGAACATTCAATTTGCGAACCCTTCGTTCTGTGGAACAAAGACATGCTGAGGTCAACAAAACGTCAGTAACTTACGTTTAAATCGCGATGTGAACATTTTACATCATACTGAACAGTAACAATACCCTAACTTATCTTAAACCACTACTTAGTCCGCTGAACATTCAATTTCCGAACCCTTCGTTCTGTGGAACGGAGACATGCTGATGTCAATTAAACGTCAGTAACTTACGTGAAAATCGCAATGTGAACATTTTACATCATACTGAACAGTAACAATACCCTAACTTATCTTGAACCACTACTCAGTCCGCTGAACATTCAATTTGCGAACCCTTCGTTCTGTGGAACAAAGACATGCTGAGGTCAACAAAACGTCAGTAACTTACGTTTAAATCGCGATGTGAACATTTTACATCATACTGAACAGTAACAATACCCTAACTTATCTTAAACCACTACTTAGTCCGCTGAACATTCAATTTCCGAACCCTTCGTTCTGTGGAACGGAGACATGCTGATGTCAATTAAACGTCAGTAACTTACGTGAAAATCGCAATGTGAACATTTTACATCATACTGAACAGTAACAATACCCTAACTTATCTTGAACCACTACTCAGTCCGCTGAACATTCAATTTCCGAACCCTTCGTTCTGTGGAACGAAGACATGCTGAGGTCAATAAAACGTCAGTAACTTACGTTTAAATTGCGATGTGAACATTTTACATCATGCTGAACAGTAACAATACCCTAACTTATCTTAAACCACTACTTAGTCCGCTGAACATTCAATTTCCGAACCCTTCGTTCTGTGGAACGAAGACATGCTGAGGTCAATTAAACGTCGGTAACTTACGTGAAAATCGCAATGTGACCTTTTCACATCATACCGAACAGTAAAAATACCCTAACTTATCTCAAACCACTACTCAGTCCGCTGAACATTCAATTTGCGAACCCTTCGTTCTGTGGAACAAAGACATGCTGAGGTCAACAAAACGTCAGTAACTTACGTTTAAATCGCGATGTGAACATTTTACATCATACTGAACAGTAACAATACCCTAACTTATCTTAAACCACTACTTAGTCCGCTGAACATTCAATTTCCGAACCCTTCGTTCTGTGGAACGGAGACATGCTGATGTCAATTAAACGTCAGTAACTTACGTGAAAATCGCAATGTGAACATTTTACATCATACTGAACAGTAACAATACCCTAACTTATCTTGAACCACTACTCAGTCCGCTGAACATTCAATTTCCGAACCCTTCGTTCTGTGGAACGAAGACATGCTGAGGTCAATTAAACGTCGGTAACTTACGTGAAAATCGCAATGTGACCTTTTCACATCATACCAAACAGTAGCAATACCCTAACTTATCTCAAACCACTACTCAGTCCGCTGAACATTCAATTTTCGAACCCTTCGTTCTGTGGAACGAACACATACTGAGGTCAATTAAACGTCAGTAACTCACGTGAAAATCGCAATGTGAACATTTTACATCATACTGAACAGTAAGAATACCCTAACTTATCTTGAACCACTACTCAGTCCGCTGAACATTCAATTTGCGAACCCTTCGTTCTGTGGAACGAAGACATGCTGAGGTCAATTAAACGTCGGTAACTTACGTGAAAATCGCAATGTGAACATTTTACATCATACTGAACAGTAAGAATACCCTAACTTATCTTGAACCACTACTCAGTCCGCTGAACATTCAATTTGCGAACCCTTCGTTCTGTGGAACGAAGACATGCTGAGGTCAATAAAACGTCAGTAACTTACGTTTAAATCGCGATGTGAACATTTTACATCATACTGAACAGTAAAAATACCCTAACTTATCTTAAACCACTACTTAGTCCGCTGAACATTCAATTTCCGAACCCTTCGTTCTGTGGAACGAAGACATGCTGATGTCAATTAAACGTCAGTAACTTACGTGAAAATCGCAATGTGAACATTTTACATTATACTGAACAGTAACAATACCCTAACTTATCTTGAACCACTACTCAGTCCGCTGAACATTCAATTTCCGAACCCTTCGTTCTGTGGAACGAAGACATGCTGAGGTCAATTAAACGTCAGTAACTTACGTAAAATGCGCAATGTGAACATTTTACATCATACTGAACAGTAAGAATACCCTAACTTATCTTAAACCACTACTCAGTCCGCTGATCATTCAATTTTCGAACCCTTCGTTCTGTGGAACGAAGACATGCTGAGGTCAATTAAACGTCGGTAACTTACGTGAAAATCGCAATGTGACCTTTTCACATCATACCGAACAGTAACAATACCCTAACTTATCTCAAACCACTACTCAGTCCGCTGAACATTCAATTTGCGAACCCTTCGTTCTGTGGAACGAACACATGCTGAGGTCAATTAAACGTCAGTAACTTACGTTTGAATTGCGATGTGAACATTTTACATCATACTGAACAGTAACAATACCCTAACTTATCTTAAACCACTACTCAGTCCGCTGAACATTCAATTTCCGAACCCTTCGTTCTGTGGAACGAAGACATGCTGAGGTCAATTAAGTGGAACGAAGACATGCTGAGGTCAATTAAACGTCGTAACTTACGTGAAAATTGCAATGTGACCTTTTCACATCATACCGAACAGTAACAATACCCTAACTTATCTCAAACCACTACTCAGTCCGCTGAACATTCATTTTGCGAACCCTTCGTTCTGTGGAACGAAGACATGCTGAGGTCAATAAAACGTCAGTAACTTACGTTTAAATTGCGATGTGAACATTTTACATCATGCTGAACAGTAACAATACCCTAACTTATCTTAAACCACTACTTAGTCCGCTGAACATTCAATTTCCGAACCCTTCGTTCTGTGGAACGAAGACATGCTGAGGTCAATTAAGTGGAACGAAGACATGCTGAGGTCAATTAAACGTCGGTAACTTACGTGAAAATCGCAATGTGACCTTTTCACATCATACCGAACAGTAACAATACCCTAACTTATCTCAAACCACTACTCAGTCCGCTGAACATTCATTTTGCGAACCCTTCG
Source organism: Litoditis marina (assembly GCA_964036275.1). Classification (NCBI taxonomy): domain Eukaryota; kingdom Metazoa; phylum Nematoda; class Chromadorea; order Rhabditida; family Rhabditidae; genus Litoditis; species Litoditis marina. The sequence continues at coordinate 29,752,365 of OZ038434.1, forward strand.
TTCTGTGGAACGAAGACATGCTGAGGTCAATAAAACGTCAGTAACTTACGTTTAAATCGCGATGTGAACATTTTACATCATACTGAACAGTAACGATACCCTAACTTATCTTAAACCACTACTTAGTCCGCTGAACATTCAATTTCCGAACCCTTCGTTCTGTGGAACGAAGACATGCTGAGGTCAATTAAACGTCGGTAACTTACGTGAAAATCGCAATGTGACCTTTTCACATCATACCGAACAGTAAAAATACCCTAACTTATCTCAAACCACTACTCAGTCCGCTGAACATTCAATTTGCGAACCCTTCGTTCTGTGGAACAAAGACATGCTGAGGTCAACAAAACGTCAGTAACTTACGTTTAAATCGCGATGTGAACATTTTACATCATACTGAACAGTAACAATACCCTAACTTATCTTAAACCACTACTTAGTCCGCTGAACATTCAATTTCCGAACCCTTCGTTCTGTGGAACGGAGACATGCTGATGTCAATTAAACGTCAGTAACTTACGTGAAAATCGCAATGTGAACATTTTACATCATACTGAACAGTAACAATACCCTAACTTATCTTGAACCACTACTCAGTCCGCTGAACATTCAATTTGCGAACCCTTCGTTCTGTGGAACAAAGACATGCTGAGGTCAACAAAACGTCAGTAACTTACGTTTAAATCGCGATGTGAACATTTTACATCATACTGAACAGTAACAATACCCTAACTTATCTTAAACCACTACTTAGTCCGCTGAACATTCAATTTCCGAACCCTTCGTTCTGTGGAACGGAGACATGCTGATGTCAATTAAACGTCAGTAACTTACGTGAAAATCGCAATGTGAACATTTTACATCATACTGAACAGTAACAATACCCTAACTTATCTTGAACCACTACTCAGTCCGCTGAACATTCAATTTCCGAACCCTTCGTTCTGTGGAACGAAGACATGCTGAGGTCAATAAAACGTCAGTAACTTACGTTTAAATTGCGATGTGAACATTTTACATCATGCTGAACAGTAACAATACCCTAACTTATCTTAAACCACTACTTAGTCCGCTGAACATTCAATTTCCGAACTCTTTGTTCTGTGGAACGAAGACATGCTGAGGTCAATTAAACGTCAGTAACTCACGTGAAAATCGCAATGTGAACATTTTACATCATACTGAACAGTAAGAATACCCTAACTTATCTTAAACCACTACTCAGTCCGCTGAACATTCAATTTCCGAACCCTTCGTTCTGTGGAACGAAGACATGCTGAGGTCAATTAAACGTCAGTAACTCACGTGAAAATCGCAATGTGAACATTTTACATCATACTAAACAGTAACAACACCCTAACTTATCTTAAACCACTACTTAGTCCGCTGAACATTCGATTTCCGAACCCTTCGTTCTGTGGAACGAAGGACTGCTAACGTGGTTTGCTAAATAATCAGTTTTTAAAACCTTCGTTCTGTGGAACGAAGGATTGCTGAGGTCAATTAAACGTCAGTAACTTACGTGAAAATCGCAATATGAACATTTTACATCATACTGAACAGTACGAATACCCTAACTCATCTTAAACCACTACTCAGTCCGCTGAACATTCAATTTCCGAACCCTTCGTTCTGTGGAACGAAGACATGCTGAGGTCAATTAAACGTCAGTAACTCACGTGAAAATCGCAATGTGAACATTTTACATCATACTAAACAGTAACAACACCCTAACTTATCTTAAACCACTACTTAGTCCGCTGAACATTCAATTTCCGAACCCTTCGTTCTGTGGAACGAAGGACTGCTAACGTGGTTTGGTAAATAATCAGTTTTTAAAACCTTCGTTCTGTGGAACGAAGGATTGCTGAGGTCAATTAAACGTCAGTAACTTACGTGAAAATCGCAATATGAACATTTTACATCATACTGAACAGTACGAATACCCTAACTTATCTTAAACCACTACTCAGTCCGCTGAACATTCAATTTCCGAACCCTTCGTTCTGTGGAACGAAGACATGCTGAGGTCAATTAAACGTCAGTAACTCACGTGAAAATCGCAATGTGAACATTTTACATCATACTAAACAGTAACAACACCCTAACTTATCTTAAACCACTACTCAGTCCGCTGAACATTCAATTTCCGAACCCTTCGTTCTGTGGAACGAAGGACTGCTAACGTGGTTTGCTAAATAATCAGTTTTTAAAACCTTCGTTCTGTGGAACGAAGGATTGCTGAGGTCAATTAAACGTCAGTAACTTACGTGAAAATCGCAATATGAACATTTTACATCATACTGAACAGTACGAATACCCTAACTTATCTTAAACCACTACTCAGTCCGCTGAACATTCAATTTCCGAACTCTTTGTTCTGTGGAACGAAGGACTGCTAACGTGGTTTGCTAAATAATCAGTTTTTAAAACCTTCGTTCTGTGGAACGAAGGATTGCTGAGGTCAATTAAACGTCAGTAACTTACGTGAAAATCGCAATATGAACATTTTACATCATACTGAACAGTAACAATACCCTAACTTATCTTAAACCACTACTTAGTCCGCTGAACATTCAATTTCCGAACCCTTCGTTCTGTGGAACGAAGACATGCTGAGGTCAATTAAGTGGAACGAAGACATGCTGAGGTCAATTAAACGTCGGTAACTTACGTGAAAATCGCAATGTGACCTTTTCACATCATACCGAACAGTAACAATACCCTAACTTATCTCAAACCACTACTCAGTCCGCTGAACATTCAATTTGCGAACCCTTCGTTCTGTGGAACGAAGACATGCTGAGGTCAATAAAACGTCAGTAACTTACGTTTAAATCGCGATCTGAACATTTTACATCATACTGAACAGTAACGATACCCTAACTTATCTTAAACCACTACTTAGTCCGCTGAACATTCAATTTCCGAACCCTTCGTTCTGTGGAACGAAGACATGCTGAGGTCAATTAAACGTCGGTAACTTACGTGAAAATCGCAATGTGACCTTTTCACATCATACCGAACAGTAACAATACCCTAACTTATCTCAAGCCACTACTCAGTCCGCTGAACATTCAATTTGCGAACCCTTCGTTCTGTGGAACGAAGACATGCTGAGGTCAACAAAACGTCAGTAACTTACGTTTAAATCGCGATGTGAACATTATACATCATACTGAACAGTAACAATACCCTAACTTATCTTAAACCACTACTTAGTCCGCTGAACATTCAATTTCCGAACCCTTCGTTCTGTGGAACGAAGACATTCTGATGTCAATTAAACGTCAGTAACTTACGTGAAAATCGCAATGTGAACATTTTACATCATACTGAACAGTAACAATACCCTAACTTATCTTGAACCACTACTCAGTCCGCTGAACATTCAATTTCCGAACCCTTCGTTCTGTGGAACGAAGACATGCTGAGGTCAATAAAACGTCAGTAACTCACGTGAAAATCGCAATGTGAACATTTTACATCATACTGAACAGTAAGAATACCCTAACTTATCTTAAACCACTACTCAGTCCGCTGATCATTCAATTTTCGAACCCTTCGTTCTGTGGAACGAAGACATGCTGAGGTCAATTAAACGTCGGTAACTTACGTGAAAATCGCAATGTGACCTTTTCACATCATACCGAACAGTAACAATACCCTAACTTATCTCAAACCACTACTCAGTCCGCTGAACATTCAATTTGCGAACCCTTCGTTCTGTGGAACGAACACATGCTGAGGTCAATTAAACGTCAGTAACTTACGTTTGAATTGCGATGTGAACATTTTACATCATACTGAACAGTAACAATACCCTAACTTATCTTAAACCACTACTCAGTCCGCTGAACATTCAATTTCCGAACCCTTCGTTCTGTGGAACGAAGACATGCTGAGGTCAATTAAGTGGAACGAAGACATGCTGAGGTCAATTAAACGTCGGTAACTTACGTGAAAATTGCAATGTGACCTTTTCACATCATACCGAACAGTAACAATACCCTAACTTATCTCAAACCACTACTCAGTCCGCTGAACATTCATTTTGCGAACCCTTCGTTCTGTGGAACGAAGACATGCTGAGGTCAATAAAACGTCAGTAACTTACGTTTAAATTGCGATGTGAACATTTTACATCATGCTGAACAGTAACAATACCCTAACTTATCTTAAACCACTACTTAGTCCGCTGAACATTCAATTTCCGAACCCTTCGTTCTGTGGAACGAAGACATGCTGAGGTCAATTAAGTGGAACGAAGACATGCTGAGGTCAATTAAACGTCGGTAACTTACGTGAAAATTGCAATGTGACCTTTTCACATCATACCGAACAGTAACAATACCCTAACTTATCTCAAACCACTACTCAGTCCGCTGAACATTCAATTTGCGAACCCTTCGTTCTGTGGAACGAAGACATGCTGAGGTCAACAAAACGTCAGTAACTTACGTTTAAATCGCGATGTGAACATTATACATCATACTGAACAGTAACAATACCCTAACTTATCTTAAACCACTACTTAGTCCGCTGAACATTCAATTTCCGAACCCTTCGTTCTGTGGAACGAAGACATTCTGATGTCAATTAAACGTCAGTAACTTACGTGAAAATCGCAATGTGAACATTTTACATCATACTGAACAGTAACAATACCCTAACTTATCTTGAACCACTACTCAGTCCGCTGAACATTCAATTTCCGAACCCTTCGTTCTGTGGAACGAAGACATGCTGAGGTCAATAAAACGTCAGTAACTCACGTGAAAATCGCAATGTGAACATTTTACATCATACTGAACAGTAAGAATACCCTAACTTATCTTAAACCACTACTCAGTCCGCTGATCATTCAATTTTCGAACCCTTCGTTCTGTGGAACGAAGACATGCTGAGGTCAATTAAACGTCGGTAACTTACGTGAAAATCGCAATGTGACCTTTTCACATCATACCGAACAGTAACAATACCCTAACTTATCTCAAACCACTACTCAGTCCGCTGAACATTCAATTTGCGAACCCTTCGTTCTGTGGAACGAACACATGCTGAGGTCAATTAAACGTCAGTAACTTACGTTTGAATTGCGATGTGAACATTTTACATCATACTGAACAGTAACAATACCCTAACTTATCTTAAACCACTACTCAGTCCGCTGAACATTCAATTTCCGAACCCTTCGTTCTGTGGAACGAAGACATGCTGAGGTCAATTAAGTGGAACGAAGACATGCTGAGGTCAATTAAACGTCGGTAACTTACGTGAAAATTGCAATGTGACCTTTTCACATCATACCGAACAGTAACAATACCCTAACTTATCTCAAACCACTACTCAGTCCGCTGAACATTCATTTTGCGAACCCTTCGTTCTGTGGAACGAAGACATGCTGAGGTCAATAAAACGTCAGTAACTTACGTTTAAATTGCGATGTGAACATTTTACATCATGCTGAACAGTAACAATACCCTAACTTATCTTAAACCACTACTTAGTCCGCTGAACATTCAATTTCCGAACCCTTCGTTCTGTGGAACGAAGACATGCTGAGGTCAATTAAGTGGAACGAAGACATGCTGAGGTCAATTAAACGTCGGTAACTTACGTGAAAATCGCAATGTGACCTTTTCACATCATACCGAACAGTAACAATACCCTAACTTATCTCAAACCACTACTCAGTCCGCTGAACATTCATTTTGCGAACCCTTCGTTCTGTGGAACGAAAACATGCTGAGGTCAATAAAACGTCAGTAACTTACGTTTAAATCGCGATGTGAACATTTTACATCATACTGAACAGTAACGATACCCTAACTTATCTTAAACCACTACTTAGTCCGCTGAACATTCAATTTCCGAACCCTTCGTTCTGTGGAACGAAGACATGCTGAGGTCAATTAAACGTCGGTAACTTACGTGAAAATCGCAATGTGACCTTTTCACATCATACCGAACAGTAAAAATACCCTAACTTATCTCAAACCACTACTCAGTCCGCTGAACATTCAATTTGCGAACCCTTCGTTCTGTGGAACAAAGACATGCTGAGGTCAACAAAACGTCAGTAACTTACGTTTAAATCGCGATGTGAACATTTTACATCATACTGAACAGTAACAATACCCTAACTTATCTTAAACCACTACTTAGTCCGCTGAACATTCAATTTCCGAACCCTTCGTTCTGTGGAACGAAGGACTGCTAACGTGGTTTGCTAAATAATCAGTTTTTAAAACCTTCGTTCTGTGGAACGAAGGATTGCTGAGGTCAATTAAACGTCAGTAACTTACGTGAAAATCGCAATATGAACATTTTACATCATACTGAACAGTACGAATACCCTAACTTATCTTAAACCACTACTCAGTCCGCTGAACATTCAATTTCCGAACTCTTTGTTCTGTGGAACGAAGGACTGCTAACGTGGTTTGCTAAATAATCAGTTTTTAAAACCTTCGTTCTGTGGAACGAAGGATTGCTGAGGTCAATTAAACGTCAGTAACTTACGTGAAAATCGCAATATGAACATTTTACATCATACTGAACAGTAACAATACCCTAACTTATCTTAAACCACTACTTAGTCCGCTGAACATTCAATTTCCGAACCCTTCGTTCTGTGGAACGAAGACATGCTGAGGTCAATTAAGTGGAACGAAGACATGCTGAGGTCAATTAAACGTCGGTAACTTACGTGAAAATCGCAATGTGACCTTTTCACATCATACCGAACAGTAACAATACCCTAACTTATCTCAAACCACTACTCAGTCCGCTGAACATTCAATTTGCGAACCCTTCGTTCTGTGGAACGAAGACATGCTGAGGTCAATAAAACGTCAGTAACTTACGTTTAAATCGCGATCTGAACATTTTACATCATACTGAACAGTAACGATACCCTAACTTATCTTAAACCACTACTTAGTCCGCTGAACATTCAATTTCCGAACCCTTCGTTCTGTGGAACGAAGACATGCTGAGGTCAATTAAACGTCGGTAACTTACGTGAAAATCGCAATGTGACCTTTTCACATCATACCGAACAGTAACAATACCCTAACTTATCTCAAGCCACTACTCAGTCCGCTGAACATTCAATTTGCGAACCCTTCGTTCTGTGGAACGAAGACATGCTGAGGTCAACAAAACGTCAGTAACTTACGTTTAAATCGCGATGTGAACATTATACATCATACTGAACAGTAACAATACCCTAACTTATCTTAAACCACTACTTAGTCCGCTGAACATTCAATTTCCGAACCCTTCGTTCTGTGGAACGAAGACATTCTGATGTCAATTAAACGTCAGTAACTTACGTGAAAATCGCAATGTGAACATTTTACATCATACTGAACAGTAACAATACCCTAACTTATCTTGAACCACTACTCAGTCCGCTGAACATTCAATTTCCGAACCCTTCGTTCTGTGGAACGAAGACATGCTGAGGTCAATAAAACGTCAGTAACTCACGTGAAAATCGCAATGTGAACATTTTACATCATACTGAACAGTAAGAATACCCTAACTTATCTTAAACCACTACTCAGTCCGCTGATCATTCAATTTTCGAACCCTTCGTTCTGTGGAACGAAGACATGCTGAGGTCAATTAAACGTCGGTAACTTACGTGAAAATCGCAATGTGACCTTTTCACATCATACCGAACAGTAACAATACCCTAACTTATCTCAAACCACTACTCAGTCCGCTGAACATTCAATTTGCGAACCCTTCGTTCTGTGGAACGAACACATGCTGAGGTCAATTAAACGTCAGTAACTTACGTTTGAATTGCGATGTGAACATTTTACATCATACTGAACAGTAACAATACCCTAACTTATCTTAAACCACTACTCAGTCCGCTGAACATTCAATTTCCGAACCCTTCGTTCTGTGGAACGAAGACATGCTGAGGTCAATTAAGTGGAACGAAGACATGCTGAGGTCAATTAAACGTCGGTAACTTACGTGAAAATTGCAATGTGACCTTTTCACATCATACCGAACAGTAACAATACCCTAACTTATCTCAAACCACTACTCAGTCCGCTGAACATTCATTTTGCGAACCCTTCGTTCTGTGGAACGAAGACATGCTGAGGTCAATAAAACGTCAGTAACTTACGTTTAAATTGCGATGTGAACATTTTACATCATGCTGAACAGTAACAATACCCTAACTTATCTTAAACCACTACTTAGTCCGCTGAACATTCAATTTCCGAACCCTTCGTTCTGTGGAACGAAGACATGCTGAGGTCAATTAAGTGGAACGAAGACATGCTGAGGTCAATTAAACGTCGGTAACTTACGTGAAAATTGCAATGTGACCTTTTCACATCATACCGAACAGTAACAATACCCTAACTTATCTCAAACCACTACTCAGTCCGCTGAACATTCAATTTGCGAACCCTTCGTTCTGTGGAACGAAGACATGCTGAGGTCAACAAAACGTCAGTAACTTACGTTTAAATCGCGATGTGAACATTATACATCATACTGAACAGTAACAATACCCTAACTTATCTTAAACCACTACTTAGTCCGCTGAACATTCAATTTCCGAACCCTTCGTTCTGTGGAACGAAGACATTCTGATGTCAATTAAACGTCAGTAACTTACGTGAAAATCGCAATGTGAACATTTTACATCATACTGAACAGTAACAATACCCTAACTTATCTTGAACCACTACTCAGTCCGCTGAACATTCAATTTCCGAACCCTTCGTTCTGTGGAACGAAGACATGCTGAGGTCAATAAAACGTCAGTAACTCACGTGAAAATCGCAATGTGAACATTTTACATCATACTGAACAGTAAGAATACCCTAACTTATCTTAAACCACTACTCAGTCCGCTGATCATTCAATTTTCGAACCCTTCGTTCTGTGGAACGAAGACATGCTGAGGTCAATTAAACGTCGGTAACTTACGTGAAAATCGCAATGTGACCTTTTCACATCATACCGAACAGTAACAATACCCTAACTTATCTCAAACCACTACTCAGTCCGCTGAACATTCAATTTGCGAACCCTTCGTTCTGTGGAACGAACACATGCTGAGGTCAATTAAACGTCAGTAACTTACGTTTGAATTGCGATGTGAACATTTTACATCATACTGAACAGTAACAATACCCTAACTTATCTTAAACCACTACTCAGTCCGCTGAACATTCAATTTCCGAACCCTTCGTTCTGTGGAACGAAGACATGCTGAGGTCAATTAAGTGGAACGAAGACATGCTGAGGTCAATTAAACGTCGGTAACTTACGTGAAAATTGCAATGTGACCTTTTCACATCATACCGAACAGTAACAATACCCTAACTTATCTCAAACCACTACTCAGTCCGCTGAACATTCATTTTGCGAACCCTTCGTTCTGTGGAACGAAGACATGCTGAGGTCAATAAAACGTCAGTAACTTACGTTTAAATTGCGATGTGAACATTTTACATCATGCTGAACAGTAACAATACCCTAACTTATCTTAAACCACTACTTAGTCCGCTGAACATTCAATTTCCGAACCCTTCGTTCTGTGGAACGAAGACATGCTGAGGTCAATTAAGTGGAACGAAGACATGCTGAGGTCAATTAAACGTCGGTAACTTACGTGAAAATCGCAATGTGACCTTTTCACATCATACCGAACAGTAACAATACCCTAACTTATCTCAAACCACTACTCAGTCCGCTGAACATTCATTTTGCGAACCCTTCGTTCTGTGGAACGAAGACATGCTGAGGTCAATAAAACGTCAGTAACTTACGTTTAAATCGCGATGTGAACATTTTACATCATACTGAACAGTAACGATACCCTAACTTATCTTAAACCACTACTTAGTCCGCTGAACATTCAATTTCCGAACCCTTCGTTCTGTGGAACGAAGACATGCTGAGGTCAATTAAACGTCGGTAACTTACGTGAAAATCGCAATGTGACCTTTTCACATCATACCGAACAGTAAAAATACCCTAACTTATCTCAAACCACTACTCAGTCCGCTGAACATTCAATTTGCGAACCCTTCGTTCTGTGGAACAAAGACATGCTGAGGTCAACAAAACGTCAGTAACTTACGTTTAAATCGCGATGTGAACATTTTACATCATACTGAACAGTAACAATACCCTAACTTATCTTAAACCACTACTTAGTCCGCTGAACATTCAATTTCCGAACCCTTCGTTCTGTGGAACGGAGACATGCTGATGTCAATTAAACGTCAGTAACTTACGTGAAAATCGCAATGTGAACATTTTACATCATACTGAACAGTAACAATACCCTAACTTATCTTGAACCACTACTCAGTCCGCTGAACATTCAATTTGCGAACCCTTCGTTCTGTGGAACAAAGACATGCTGAGGTCAACAAAACGTCAGTAACTTACGTTTAAATCGCGATGTGAACATTTTACATCATACTGAACAGTAACAATACCCTAACTTATCTTAAACCACTACTTAGTCCGCTGAACATTCAATTTCCGAACCCTTCGTTCTGTGGAACGGAGACATGCTGATGTCAATTAAACGTCAGTAACTTACGTGAAAATCGCAATGTGAACATTTTACATCATACTGAACAGTAACAATACCCTAACTTATCTTGAACCACTACTCAGTCCGCTGAACATTCAATTTCCGAACCCTTCGTTCTGTGGAACGAAGACATGCTGAGGTCAATAAAACGTCAGTAACTTACGTTTAAATTGCGATGTGAACATTTTACATCATGCTGAACAGTAACAATACCCTAACTTATCTTAAACCACTACTTAGTCCGCTGAACATTCAATTTCCGAACCCTTCGTTCTGTGGAACGAAGACATGCTGAGGTCAATTAAACGTCGGTAACTTACGTGAAAATCGCAATGTGACCTTTTCACATCATACCGAACAGTAAAAATACCCTAACTTATCTCAAACCACTACTCAGTCCGCTGAACATTCAATTTGCGAACCCTTCGTTCTGTGGAACAAAGACATGCTGAGGTCAACAAAACGTCAGTAACTTACGTTTAAATCGCGATGTGAACATTTTACATCATACTGAACAGTAACAATACCCTAACTTATCTTAAACCACTACTTAGTCCGCTGAACATTCAATTTCCGAACCCTTCGTTCTGTGGAACGGAGACATGCTGATGTCAATTAAACGTCAGTAACTTACGTGAAAATCGCAATGTGAACATTTTACATCATACTGAACAGTAACAATACCCTAACTTATCTTGAACCACTACTCAGTCCGCTGAACATTCAATTTCCGAACCCTTCGTTCTGTGGAACGAAGACATGCTGAGGTCAATTAAACGTCGGTAACTTACGTGAAAATCGCAATGTGACCTTTTCACATCATACCAAACAGTAGAAATACCCTAACTTATCTCAAACCACTACTCAGTCCGCTGAACATTCAATTTTCGAACCCTTCGTTCTGTGGAACGAACACATACTGAGGTCAATTAAACGTCAGTAACTCACGTGAAAATCGCAATGTGAACATTTTACATCATACTGAACAGTAAGAATACCCTAACTTATCTTGAACCACTACTCAGTCCGCTGAACATTCAATTTGCGAACCCTTCGTTCTGTGGAACGAAGACATGCTGAGGTCAATTAAACGTCGGTAACTTACGTGAAAATCGCAATGTGAACATTTTACATCATACTGAACAGTAAGAATACCCTAACTTATCTTGAACCACTACTCAGTCCGCTGAACATTCAATTTGCGAACCCTTCGTTCTGTGGAACGAAGACATGCTGAGGTCAATAAAACGTCAGTAACTTACGTTTAAATCGCGATGTGAACATTTTACATCATACTGAACAGTAAAAATACCCTAACTTATCTTAAACCACTACTTAGTCCGCTGAACATTCAATTTCCGAACCCTTCGTTCTGTGGAACGAAGACATTCTGATGTCAATTAAACGTCAGTAACTTACGTGAAAATCGCAATGTGAACATTTTACATCATACTGAACAGTAACAATACCCTAACTTATCTTGAACCACTACTCAGTCCGCTGAACATTCAATTTCCGAACCCTTCGTTCTGTGGAACGAAGACATGCTGAGGTCAATAAAACGTCAGTAACTCACGTGAAAATCGCAATGTGAACATTTTACATCATACTGAACAGTAAGAATACCCTAACTTATCTTAAACCACTACTCAGTCCGCTGATCATTCAATTTTCGAACCCTTCGTTCTGTGGAACGAAGACATGCTGAGGTCAATTAAACGTCGGTAACTTACGTGAAAATCGCAATGTGACCTTTTCACATCATACCGAACAGTAACAATACCCTAACTTATCTCAAACCACTACTCAGTCCGCTGAACATTCAATTTGCGAACCCTTCGTTCTGTGGAACGAACACATGCTGAGGTCAATTAAACGTCAGTAACTTACGTTTGAATTGCGATGTGAACATTTTACATCATACTGAACAGTAACAATACCCTAACTTATCTTAAACCACTACTCAGTCTGCTGAACATTCAATTTCCGAACCCTTCGTTCTGTGGAACGAAGACATGCTGAGGTCAATTAAGTGGAACGAAGACATGCTGAGGTCAATTAAACGTCGGTAACTTACGTGAAAATTGCAATGTGACCTTTTCACATCATACCGAACAGTAACAATACCCTAACTTATCTCAAACCACTACTCAGTCCGCTGAACATTCATTTTGCGAACCCTTCGTTCTGTGGAACGAAGACATGCTGAGGTCAATAAAACGTCAGTAACTTACGTTTAAATTGCGATGTGAACATTTTACATCATGCTGAACAGTAACAATACCCTAACTTATCTTAAACCACTACTTAGTCCGCTGAACATTCAATTTCCGAACCCTTCGTTCTGTGGAACGAAGACATGCTGAGGTCAATTAAGTGGAACGAAGACATGCTGAGGTCAATTAAACGTCGGTAACTTACGTGAAAATCGCAATGTGACCTTTTCACATCATACCGAACAGTAACAATACCCTAACTTATCTCAAACCACTACTCAGTCCGCTGAACATTCATTTTGCGAACCCTTCGTTCTGTGGAACGAAGACATGCTGAGGTCAATAAAACGTCAGTAACTTACGTTTAAATCGCGATGTGAACATTTTACATTATACTGAACAGTAACGATACCCTAACTTATCTTAAACCACTACTTAGTCCGCTGAACATTCAATTTCCGAACCCTTCGTTCTGTGGAACGAAGACATGCTGAGGTCAATTAAACGTCGGTAACTTACGTGAAAATCGCAATGTGACCTTTTCACATCATACCGAACAGTAAAAATACCCTAACTTATCTCAAACCACTACTCAGTCCGCTGAACATTCAATTTGCGAACCCTTCGTTCTGTGGAACAAAGACATGCTGAGGTCAACAAAACGTCAGTAACTTACGTTTAAATCGCGATGTGAACATTTTACATCATACTGAACAGTAACAATACCCTAACTTATCTTAAACCACTACTTAGTCCGCTGAACATTCAATTTCCGAACCCTTCGTTCTGTGGAACGGAGACATGCTGATGTCAATTAAACGTCAGTAACTTACGTGAAAATCGCAATGTGAACATTTTACATCATACTGAACAGTAACAATACCCTAACTTATCTTGAACCACTACTCAGTCCGCTGAACATTCAATTTGCGAACCCTTCGTTCTGTGGAACAAAGACATGCTGAGGTCAACAAAACGTCAGTAACTTACGTTTAAATCGCGATGTGAACATTTTACATCATACTGAACAGTAACAATACCCTAACTTATCTTAAACCACTACTTAGTCCGCTGAACATTCAATTTCCGAACCCTTCGTTCTGTGGAACGGAGACATGCTGATGTCAATTAAACGTCAGTAACTTACGTGAAAATCGCAATGTGAACATTTTACATCATACTGAACAGTAACAATACCCTAACTTATCTTGAACCACTACTCAGTCCGCTGAACATTCAATTTCCGAACCCTTCGTTCTGTGGAACGAAGACATGCTGAGGTCAATAAAACGTCAGTAACTTACGTTTAAATTGCGATGTGAACATTGTACATCATGCTGAACAGTAACAATACCCTAACTTATCTTAAACCACTACTTAGTCCGCTGAACATTCAATTTCCGAACCCTTCGTTCTGTGGAACGAAGACATGCTGAGGTCAATTAAACGTCGGTAACTTACGTGAAAATCGCAATGTGACCTTTTCACATCATACCGAACAGTAAAAATACCCTAACTTATCTCAAACCACTACTCAGTCCGCTGAACATTCAATTTGCGAACCCTTCGTTCTGTGGAACAAAGACATGCTGAGGTCAACAAAACGTCAGTAACTTACGTTTAAATCGCGATGTGAACATTTTACATCATACTGAACAGTAACAATACCCTAACTTATCTTAAACCACTACTTAGTCCGCTGAACATTCAATTTCCGAACCCTTCGTTCTGTGGAACGGAGACATGCTGATGTCAATTAAACGTCAGTAACTTACGTGAAAATCGCAATGTGAACATTTTACATCATACTGAACAGTAACAATACCCTAACTTATCTTGAACCACTACTCAGTCCGCTGAACATTCAATTTCCGAACCCTTCGTTCTGTGGAACGAAGACATGCTGAGGTCAATTAAACGTCGGTAACTTACGTGAAAATCGCAATGTGACCTTTTCACATCATACCAAACAGTAGCAATACCCTAACTTATCTCAAACCACTACTCAGTCCGCTGAACATTCAATTTTCGAACCCTTCGTTCTGTGGAACGAACACATACTGAGGTCAATTAAACGTCAGTAACTCACGTGAAAATCGCAATGTGAACATTTTACATCATACTGAACAGTAAGAATACCCTAACTTATCTTGAACCACTACTCAGTCCGCTGAACATTCAATTTGCGAACCCTTCGTTCTGTGGAACGAAGACATGCTGAGGTCAATTAAACGTCGGTAACTTACGTGAAAATCGCAATGTGAACATTTTACATCATACTGAACAGTAAGAATACCCTAACTTATCTTGAACCACTACTCAGTCCGCTGAACATTCAATTTGCGAACCCTTCGTTCTGTGGAACGAAGACATGCTGAGGTCAATAAAACGTCAGTAACTTACGTTTAAATCGCGATGTGAACATTTTACATCATACTGAACAGTAAAAATACCCTAACTTATCTTAAACCACTACTTAGTCCGCTGAACATTCAATTTCCGAACCCTTCGTTCTGTGGAACGAAGACATGCTGATGTCAATTAAACGTCAGTAACTTACGTGAAAATCGCAATGTGAACATTTTACATTATACTGAACAGTAACAATACCCTAACTTATCTTGAACCACTACTCAGTCCGCTGAACATTCAATTTCCGAACCCTTCGTTCTGTGGAACGAAGACATGCTGAGGTCAATTAAACGTCAGTAACTTACGTAAAATGCGCAATGTGAACATTTTACATCATACTGAACAGTAAGAATACCCTAACTTATCTTAAACCACTACTCAGTCCGCTGATCATTCAATTTTCGAACCCTTCGTTCTGTGGAACGAAGACATGCTGAGGTCAATTAAACGTCGGTAACTTACGTGAAAATCGCAATGTGACCTTTTCACATCATACCGAACAGTAACAATACCCTAACTTATCTCAAACCACTACTCAGTCCGCTGAACATTCAATTTGCGAACCCTTCGTTCTGTGGAACGAACACATGCTGAGGTCAATTAAACGTCAGTAACTTACGTTTGAATTGCGATGTGAACATTTTACATCATACTGAACAGTAACAATACCCTAACTTATCTTAAACCACTACTCAGTCCGCTGAACATTCAATTTCCGAACCCTTCGTTCTGTGGAACGAAGACATGCTGAGGTCAATTAAGTGGAACGAAGACATGCTGAGGTCAATTAAACGTCGGTAACTTACGTGAAAATTGCAATGTGACCTTTTCACATCATACCGAACAGTAACAATACCCTAACTTATCTCAAACCACTACTCAGTCCGCTGAACATTCATTTTGCGAACCCTTCGTTCTGTGGAACGAAGACATGCTGAGGTCAATAAAACGTCAGTAACTTACGTTTAAATTGCGATGTGAACATTTTACATCATGCTGAACAGTAACAATACCCTAACTTATCTTAAACCACTACTTAGTCCGCTGAACATTCAATTTCCGAACCCTTCGTTCTGTGGAACGAAGACATGCTGAGGTCAATTAAGTGGAACGAAGACATGCTGAGGTCAATTAAACGTCGGTAACTTACGTGAAAATCGCAATGTGACCTTTTCACATCATACCGAACAGTAACAATACCCTAACTTATCTCAAACCACTACTCAGTCCGCTGAACATTCATTTTGCGAACCCTTCGTTCTGTGGAACGAAGACATGCTGAGGTCAATAAAACGTCAGTAACTTACGTTTAAATCGCGATGTGAACATTTTACATCATACTGAACAGTAACGATACCCTAACTTATCTTAAACCACTACTTAGTCCGCTGAACATTCAATTTCCGAACCCTTCGTTCTGTGGAACGAAGACATGCTGAGGTCAATTAAACGTCGGTAACTTACGTGAAAATCGCAATGTGACCTTTTCACATCATACCGAACAGTAAAAATACCCTAACTTATCTCAAACCACTACTCAGTCCGCTGAACATTCAATTTCCGAACCCTTCGTTCTGTGGAACGAAGACATGCTGAGGTCAATTAAACGTCGGTAACTTACGTGAAAATCGCAATGTGACCTTTTCACATCATACCGAACCGTAAAAATACCCTAACTTATCTCAAACCACTACTCAGTCCACTGAACATTCAATTTGCGAACCCTTCGTTCTGTGGAACAAAGACATGCTGAGGTCAACAAAACGTCAGTAACTTACGTTTAAATCGCGATGTGAACATTTTACATCATACTGAACAGTAACAATACCCTAACTTATCTTAAACCACTACTTAGTCCGCTGAACATTCAATTTCCGAACCCTTCGTTCTGTGGAACGAAGACATGCTGAGGTCAATTAAACGTCGGTAACTTACGTGAAAATCGCAATGTGACCTTTTCACATCATACCGAACAGTAACAATACCCTAACTTATCTCAAACCACTACTCAGTCCGCTGAACATTCATTTTGCGAACCCTTCGTTCTGTGGAACGAAGACATGCTGAGGTCAATAAAACGTCAGTAACTTACGTTTAAATCGCGATGTGAACATTTTACATTATACTGAACAGTAACGATACCCTAACTTATCTTAAACCACTACTTAGTCCGCTGAACATTCAATTTCCGAACCCTTCGTTCTGTGGAACGAAGACATGCTGAGGTCAATTAAACGTCGGTAACTTACGTGAAAATCGCAATGTGACCTTTTCACATCATACCGAACAGTAAAAATACCCTAACTTATCTCAAACCACTACTCAGTCCGCTGAACATTCAATTTGCGAACCCTTCGTTCTGTGGAACAAAGACATGCTGAGGTCAACAAAACGTCAGTAACTTACGTTTAAATCGCGATGTGAACATTTTACATCATACTGAACAGTAACAATACCCTAACTTATCTTAAACCACTACTTAGTCCGCTGAACATTCAATTTCCGAACCCTTCGTTCTGTGGAACGGAGACATGCTGATGTCAATTAAACGTCAGTAACTTACGTGAAAATCGCAATGTGAACATTTTACATCATACTGAACAGTAACAATACCCTAACTTATCTTGAACCACTACTCAGTCCGCTGAACATTCAATTTGCGAACCCTTCGTTCTGTGGAACAAAGACATGCTGAGGTCAACAAAACGTCAGTAACTTACGTTTAAATCGCGATGTGAACATTTTACATCATACTGAACAGTAACAATACCCTAACTTATCTTAAACCACTACTTAGTCCGCTGAACATTCAATTTCCGAACCCTTCGTTCTGTGGAACGGAGACATGCTGATGTCAATTAAACGTCAGTAACTTACGTGAAAATCGCAATGTGAACATTTTACATCATACTGAACAGTAACAATACCCTAACTTATCTTGAACCACTACTCAGTCCGCTGAACATTCAATTTCCGAACCCTTCGTTCTGTGGAACGAAGACACTGAGGTCAATAAAACGTCAGTAACTTACGTTTAAATTGCGATGTGAACATTTTACATCATGCTGAACAGTAACAATACCCTAACTTATCTTAAACCACTACTTAGTCCGCTGAACATTCAATTTCCGAACCCTTCGTTCTGTGGAACGAAGACATGCTGAGGTCAATTAAACGTCGGTAACTTACGTGAAAATCGCAATGTGACCTTTTCACATCATACCGAACAGTAAAAATACCCTAACTTATCTCAAACCACTACTCAGTCCGCTGAACATTCAATTTGCGAACCCTTCGTTCTGTGGAACAAAGACATGCTGAGGTCAACAAAACGTCAGTAACTTACGTTTAAATCGCGATGTGAACATTTTACATCATACTGAACAGTAACAATACCCTAACTTATCTTAAACCACTACTTAGTCCGCTGAACATTCAATTTCCGAACCCTTCGTTCTGTGGAACGGAGACATGCTGATGTCAATTAAACGTCAGTAACTTACGTGAAAATCGCAATGTGAACATTTTACATCATACTGAACAGTAACAATACCCTAACTTATCTTGAACCACTACTCAGTCCGCTGAACATTCAATTTCCGAACCCTTCGTTCTGTGGAACGAAGACATGCTGAGGTCAATTAAACGTCGGTAACTTACGTGAAAATCGCAATGTGACCTTTTCACATCATACCAAACAGTAGCAATACCCTAACTTATCTCAAACCACTACTCAGTCCGCTGAACATTCAATTTTCGAACCCTTCGTTCTGTGGAACGAACACATACTGAGGTCAATTAAACGTCAGTAACTCACGTGAAAATCGCAATGTGAACATTTTACATCATACTGAACAGTAAGAATACCCTAACTTATCTTGAACCACTACTCAGTCCGCTGAACATTCAATTTGCGAACCCTTCGTTCTGTGGAACGAAGACATGCTGAGGTCAATTAAACGTCGGTAACTTACGTGAAAATCGCAATGTGAACATTTTACATCATACTGAACAGTAAGAATACCCTAACTTATCTTGAACCACTACTCAGTCCGCTGAACATTCAATTTGCGAACCCTTCGTTCTGTGGAACGAAGACATGCTGAGGTCAATAAAACGTCAGTAACTTACGTTTAAATCGCGATGTGAACATTTTACATCATACTGAACAGTAAAAATACCCTAACTTATCTTTAACCACTACTTAGTCCGCTGAACATTCAATTTCCGAACCCTTCGTTCTGTGGAACGAAGACATGCTGATGTCAATTAAACGTCAGTAACTTACGTGAAAATCGCAATGTGAACATTTTACATTATACTGAACAGTAACAATACCCTAACTTATCTTGAACCACTACTCAGTCCGCTGAACATTCAATTTCCGAACCCTTCGTTCTGTGGAACGAAGACATGCTGAGGTCAATTAAACGTCAGTAACTTACGTAAAATGCGCAATGTGAACATTTTACATCATACTGAACAGTAAGAATACCCTAACTTATCTTAAACCACTACTCAGTCCGCTGATCATTCAATTTTCGAACCCTTCGTTCTGTGGAACGAAGACATGCTGAGGTCAATTAAACATCGGTAACTTACGTGAAAATCGCAATGTGACCTTTTCACATCATACCGAACAGTAACAATACCCTAACTTATCTCAAACCACTACTCAGTCCGCTGAACATTCAATTTGCGAACCCTTCGTTCTGTGGAACGAACACATGCTGAGGTCAATTAAACGTCAGTAACTTACGTTTGAATTGCGATGTGAACATTTTACATCATACTGAACAGTAACAATACCCTAACTTATCTTAAACCACTACTCAGTCCGCTGAACATTCAATTTCCGAACCCTTCGTTCTGTGGAACGAAGACATGCTGAGGTCAATTAAGTGGAACGAAGACATGCTGAGGTCAATTAAACGTCGGTAACTTACGTGAAAATTGCAATGTGACCTTTTCACATCATACCGAACAGTAACAATACCCTAACTTATCTCAAACCACTACTCAGTCCGCTGAACATTCATTTTGCGAACCCTTCGTTCTGTGGAACGAAGACATGCTGAGGTCAATAAAACGTCAGTAACTTACGTTTAAATTGCGATGTGAACATTTTACATCATGCTGAACAGTAACAATACCCTAACTTATCTTAAACCACTACTTAGTCCGCTGAACATTCAATTTCCGAACCCTTCGTTCTGTGGAACGAAGACATGCTGAGGTCAATTAAGTGGAACGAAGACATGCTGAGGTCAATTAAACGTCGGTAACTTACGTGAAAATCGCAATGTGACCTTTTCACATCATACCGAACAGTAACAATACCCTAACTTATCTCAAACCACTACTCAGTCCGCTGAACATTCATTTTGCGAACCCTTCGTTCTGTGGAACGAAGACATGCTGAGGTCAATAAAACGTCAGTAACTTACGTTTAAATCGCGATGTGAACATTTTACATCATACTGAACAGTAACGATACCCTAACTTATCTTAAACCACTACTTAGTCCGCTGAACATTCAATTTCCGAACCCTTCGTTCTGTGGAACGAAGACATGCTGAGGTCAATTAAACGTCGGTAACTTACGTGAAAATCGCAATGTGACCTTTTCACATCATACCGAACAGTAAAAATACCCTAACTTATCTCAAACCACTACTCAGTCCGCTGAACATTCAATTTGCGAACCCTTCGTTCTGTGGAACAAAGACATGCTGAGGTCAACAAAACGTCAGTAACTTACGTTTAAATCGCGATGTGAACATTTTACATCATACTGAACAGTAACAATACCCTAACTTATCTTAAACCACTACTTAGTCCGCTGAACATTCAATTTCCGAACCCTTCGTTCTGTGGAACGGAGACATGCTGATGTCAATTAAACGTCAGTAACTTACGTGAAAATCGCAATGTGAACATTTTACATCATACTGAACAGTAACAATACCCTAACTTATCTTGAACCACTACTCAGTCCGCTGAACATTCAATTTGCGAACCCTTCGTTCTGTGGAACAAAGACATGCTGAGGTCAACAAAACGTCAGTAACTTACGTTTAAATCGCGATGTGAACATTTTACATCATACTGAACAGTAACAATACCCTAACTTATCTTAAACCACTACTTAGTCCGCTGAACATTCAATTTCCGAACCCTTCGTTCTGTGGAACGGAGACATGCTGATGTCAATTAAACGTCAGTAACTTACGTGAAAATCGCAATGTGAACATTTTACATCATACTGAACAGTAACAATACCCTAACTTATCTTGAACCACTACTCAGTCCGCTGAACATTCAATTTCCGAACCCTTCGTTCTGTGGAACGAAGACATGCTGAGGTCAATAAAACGTCAGTAACTTACGTTTAAATTGCGATGTGAACATTTTACATCATGCTGAACAGTAACAATACCCTAACTTATCTTAAACCACTACTTAGTCCGCTGAACATTCAATTTCCGAACCCTTCGTTCTGTGGAACGAAGACATGCTGAGGTCAATTAAACGTCGGTAACTTACGTGAAAATCGCAATGTGACCTTTTCACATCATACCGAACAGTAAAAATACCCTAACTTATCTCAAACCACTACTCAGTCCGCTGAACATTCAATTTGCGAACCCTTCGTTCTGTGGAACAAAGACATGCTGAGGTCAACAAAACGTCAGTAACTTACGTTTAAATCGCGATGTGAACATTTTACATCATACTGAACAGTAACAATACCCTAACTTATCTTAAACCACTACTTAGTCCGCTGAACATTCAATTTCCGAACCCTTCGTTCTGTGGAACGGAGACATGCTGATGTCAATTAAACGTCAGTAACTTACGTGAAAATCGCAATGTGAACATTTTACATCATACTGAACAGTAACAATACCCTAACTTATCTTGAACCACTACTCAGTCCGCTGAACATTCAATTTCCGAACCCTTCGTTCTGTGGAACGAAGACATGCTGAGGTCAATTAAACGTCGGTAACTTACGTGAAAATCGCAATGTGACCTTTTCACATCATACCAAACAGTAGCAATACCCTAACTTATCTCAAACCACTACTCAGTCCGCTGAACATTCAATTTTCGAACCCTTCGTTCTGTGGAACGAACACATACTGAGGTCAATTAAACGTCAGTAACTCACGTGAAAATCGCAATGTGAACATTTTACATCATACTGAACAGTAAGAATACCCTAACTTATCTTGAACCACTACTCAGTCCGCTGAACATTCAATTTGCGAACCCTTCGTTCTGTGGAACGAAGACATGCTGAGGTCAATTAAACGTCGGTAACTTACGTGAAAATCGCAATGTGAACATTTTACATCATACTGAACAGTAAGAATACCCTAACTTATCTTGAACCACTACTCAGTCCGCTGAACATTCAATTTGCGAACCCTTCGTTCTGTGGAACGAAGACATGCTGAGGTCAATAAAACGTCAGTAACTTACGTTTAAATCGCGATGTGAACATTTTACATCATACTGAACAGTAAAAATACCCTAACTTATCTTAAACCACTACTTAGTCCGCTGAACATTCAATTTCCGAACCCTTCGTTCTGTGGAACGAAGACATGCTGATGTCAATTAAACGTCAGTAACTTACGTGAAAATCGCAATGTGAACATTTTACATTATACTGAACAGTAACAATACCCTAACTTATCTTGAACCACTACTCAGTCCGCTGAACATTCAATTTCCGAACCCTTCGTTCTGTGGAACGAAGACATGCTGAGGTCAATTAAACGTCAGTAACTTACGTAAAATGCGCAATGTGAACATTTTACATCATACTGAACAGTAAGAATACCCTAACTTATCTTAAACCACTACTCAGTCCGCTGATCATTCAATTTTCGAACCCTTCGTTCTGTGGAACGAAGACATGCTGAGGTCAATTAAACGTCGGTAACTTACGTGAAAATCGCAATGTGACCTTTTCACATCATACCGAACAGTAACAATACCCTAACTTATCTCAAACCACTACTCAGTCCGCTGAACATTCAATTTGCGAACCCTTCGTTCTGTGGAACGAACACATGCTGAGGTCAATTAAACGTCAGTAACTTACGTTTGAATTGCGATGTGAACATTTTACATCATACTGAACAGTAACAATACCCTAACTTATCTTAAACCACTACTCAGTCCGCTGAACATTCAATTTCCGAACCCTTCGTTCTGTGGAACGAAGACATGCTGAGGTCAATTAAGTGGAACGAAGACATGCTGAGGTCAATTAAACGTCGGTAACTTACGTGAAAATTGCAATGTGACCTTTTCACATCATACCGAACAGTAACAATACCCTAACTTATCTCAAACCACTACTCAGTCCGCTGAACATTCATTTTGCGAACCCTTCGTTCTGTGGAACGAAGACATGCTGAGGTCAATAAAACGTCAGTAACTTACGTTTAAATTGCGATGTGAACATTTTACATCATGCTGAACAGTAACAATACCCTAACTTATCTTAAACCACTACTTAGTCCGCTGAACATTCAATTTCCGAACCCTTCGTTCTGTGGAACGAAGACATGCTGAGGTCAATTAAGTGGAACGAAGACATGCTGAGGTCAATTAAACGTCGGTAACTTACGTGAAAATCGCAATGTGACCTTTTCACATCATACCGAACAGTAACAATACCCTAACTTATCTCAAACCACTACTCAGTCCGCTGAACATTCATTTTGCGAACCCTTCGTTCTGTGGAACGAAGACATGCTGAGGTCAATAAAACGTCAGTAACTTACGTTTAAATCGCGATGTGAACATTTTACATCATACTGAACAGTAACGATACCCTAACTTATCTTAAACCACTACTTAGTCCGCTGAACATTCAATTTCCGAACCCTTCGTTCTGTGGAACGAAGACATGCTGAGGTCAATTAAACGTCGGTAACTTACGTGAAAATCGCAATGTGACCTTTTCACATCATACCGAACAGTAAAAATACCCTAACTTATCTCAAACCACTACTCAGTCCGCTGAACATTCAATTTGCGAACCCTTCGTTCTGTGGAACAAAGACATGCTGAGGTCAACAAAACGTCAGTAACTTACGTTTAAATCGCGATGTGAACATTTTACATCATACTGAACAGTAACAATACCCTAACTTATCTTAAACCACTACTTAGTCCGCTGAACATTCAATTTCCGAACCCTTCGTTCTGTGGAACGGAGACATGCTGATGTCAATTAAACGTCAGTAACTTACGTGAAAATCGCAATGTGAACATTTTACATCATACTGAACAGTAACAATACCCTAACTTATCTTGAACCACTACTCAGTCCGCTGAACATTCAATTTGCGAACCCTTCGTTCTGTGGAACAAAGACATGCTGAGGTCAACAAAACGTCAGTAACTTACGTTTAAATCGCGATGTGAACATTTTACATCATACTGAACAGTAACAATACCCTAACTTATCTTAAACCACTACTTAGTCCGCTGAACATTCAATTTCCGAACCCTTCGTTCTGTGGAACGGAGACATGCTGATGTCAATTAAACGTCAGTAACTTACGTGAAAATCGCAATGTGAACATTTTACATCATACTGAACAGTAACAATACCCTAACTTATCTTGAACCACTACTCAGTCCGCTGAACATTCAATTTCCGAACCCTTCGTTCTGTGGAACGAAGACATGCTGAGGTCAATAAAACGTCAGTAACTTACGTTTAAATTGCGATGTGAACATTTTACATCATGCTGAACAGTAACAATACCCTAACTTATCTTAAACCACTACTTAGTCCGCTGAACATTCAATTTCCGAACCCTTCGTTCTGTGGAACGAAGACATGCTGAGGTCAATTAAACGTCGGTAACTTACGTGAAAATCGCAATGTGACCTTTTCACATCATACCGAACAGTAAAAATACCCTAACTTATCTCAAACCACTACTCAGTCCGCTGAACATTCAATTTGCGAACCCTTCGTTCTGTGGAACAAAGACATGCTGAGGTCAACAAAACGTCAGTAACTTACGTTTAAATCGCGATGTGAACATTTTACATCATACTGAACAGTAACAATACCCTAACTTATCTTAAACCACTACTTAGTCCGCTGAACATTCAATTTCCGAACCCTTCGTTCTGTGGAACGGAGACATGCTGATGTCAATTAAACGTCAGTAACTTACGTGAAAATCGCAATGTGAACATTTTACATCATACTGAACAGTAACAATACCCTAACTTATCTTGAACCACTACTCAGTCCGCTGAACATTCAATTTCCGAACCCTTCGTTCTGTGGAACGAAGACATGCTGAGGTCAATTAAACGTCGGTAACTTACGTGAAAATCGCAATGTGACCTTTTCACATCATACCAAACAGTAGCAATACCCTAACTTATCTCAAACCACTACTCAGTCCGCTGAACATTCAATTTTCGAACCCTTCGTTCTGTGGAACGAACACATACTGAGGTCAATTAAACGTCAGTAACTCACGTGAAAATCGCAATGTGAACATTTTACATCATACTGAACAGTAAGAATACCCTAACTTATCTTGAACCACTACTCAGTCCGCTGAACATTCAATTTGCGAACCCTTCGTTCTGTGGAACGAAGACATGCTGAGGTCAATTAAACGTCGGTAACTTACGTGAAAATCGCAATGTGAACATTTTACATCATACTGAACAGTAAGAATACCCTAACTTATCTTGAACCACTACTCAGTCCGCTGAACATTCAATTTGCGAACCCTTCGTTCTGTGGAACGAAGACATGCTGAGGTCAATAAAACGTCAGTAACTTACGTTTAAATCGCGATGTGAACATTTTACATCATACTGAACAGTAAAAATACCCTAACTTATCTTAAACCACTACTTAGTCCGCTGAACATTCAATTTCCGAACCCTTCGTTCTGTGGAACGAAGACATGCTGATGTCAATTAAACGTCAGTAACTTACGTGAAAATCGCAATGTGAACATTTTACATTATACTGAACAGTAACAATACCCTAACTTATCTTGAACCACTACTCAGTCCGCTGAACATTCAATTTCCGAACCCTTCGTTCTGTGGAACGAAGACATGCTGAGGTCAATTAAACGTCAGTAACTTACGTAAAATGCGCAATGTGACCTTTTCACATCCTACTGGACAGTAACAACACCCTAACTTATCTTAAACCACTACTCAGTCCGCTGAACATTCAATTTCCGAAACCTTCGTTCTGTGGAACGAAAAACAACTAGGGTCAATAAAAGGTCACTAAATCACGTGAGATTTTCAACATTGACTGTTACGTCATATTTAACAGAAAAGCGTAATTGAACGCGGTTGATGTTGTTTCTTTCTCAAAAGAAGAGAGAGTTTCATAAGTCTTACATGTGAAGTGTTAAACAAAACAAACTATTCTTAGCCCTTAACTAACGAGCAGTATAATTTACAGTACAGCAGTTAAACTCTAACAAAACAATGAAAAAAATTGGCAACTCACTTCCACGAGTTCTCTCACACTCATGAGCAGGCGATCATTTTGTGCTGATGTCTGAGCGGCATTGACAATCAGCTGACTCATGACCGTAACTTGTGCATCCGGTCGTTTAATAACATCCTATAATAAAACATTTTAAAAAGACGTGTTTTTCGACTGCGCACGAGAGTAATCTAACCTTTGATCTTTCGATAAAGGAAAAGCGAGTATCAGGTTCCACTATAATTGAACGAAACTTGGTTTTTTCACTCAACTGAAGGATTTTTTGAGTTTGTTTTCCAAAAATAGTGTAAACACAGTACTCAGTAATGATTTTGTGTTTTCTGACCTGATGTATCATTGGAGTTTCCATTTTCCGCATGTTTGTCAGAAACGAATCTGCTTGCTCGAATTCTCCCACAGTCCTGGGTTTTGGAACATCTCGACAGTCGAAATGACTTCCACGTTGCCGAGCACTCACACAATCAGCAGCAGCCACCTGAAACAGACCGCACTGTACTGTCGGGCAGAAAGAATGCAAGAATATTGTGTTGTAAATTCTCATCAATAACTGGAACATCACATCTCGGATTTGTCAGTTACACGTTCAAGCTTGCTTATAGGAGAGCGAACTACATTACAAACTAGGTAAAGTGAGTGCCGAGTTTATAAACTTCGGTCTCCCCTCGGAATCGAACCTGCGAGCAGAGGTTTGGTAGAAGGGCGTTGATCACTGTTTTGTAAACTGAATATTCAGCGTAATAGTGGTGGAATAAGCCAAGTTGGGGTACTGTTACTGTTCAGTATGACGTGAAAAGTTCACATTACGATTTTCACGTAAATAACTGACGTTTTATTGAACTCAACAGTCCTTCGTTCCACAGAACGAAGGTTTTGTGAACTGAATATTCAGCGTAATAAGTAGTGGAATAAGCTAATTTAGGGTACTGTTACTGTTCGGTATGACGTGAAAAGTTCACATTAAGATTTTCACGTGAATAACTGACGTTTTATTGACCTCAACAATCCTTCGTTCCACAGAACGAAGGTTTTGTAAACTGAGTATTCAGCGTAATAAGTAGTGGAATAAGCTAATTTAGGGTACTGTTACTGTTCGGTATGACGTGAAAAGTTCACATTAAGATTTTCACGTGAATAACTGACGTTTTATTGTCCTCGGCAATACTGGTCAAGATCTCGTACCAGTTTCCACGTTTTGATGATTCATTCAGGAACACATTCAACAAGAGTGTTTTAAGGTTTGCGAATTCGGTACACCTGTTTTATATTCCAACTCAGACAACACTTCAAAGCAAATGGTATCTTGGTATTTACGTTATCTTAATTATTAGGCACTCTGCAACAGACGTTTTTCCAAAGTGTGAAAAGCATTTAACCCTACGAGTCACCGCCCTATGTCAGCCAACAATCTAATAATTAGCAACCAGTATGCACCATACTTTATCATAATATAGGGTGGTCCGTTTGTGTACTGGTTCAAAAAACGTACTATAACGCTGTTTTTAGTTCTGTTCACTGTATCCCTGTGTCGTTAATTTGAGAACTCAACATTAAGTAGCATCTGCTGTGTTTTTTTTGAACTAACCAGACCTTAACACACTTCAATATTTAGTAAACTAAGAGTTGGGATATTCAGGATATGTAAAGTTGGGATAATCATAGTGTTCAGCATCACGTAAAAAGCTCTCCTCAATATTTTCACGTGAGGCTTCGTTCATACTTTTTGCAGTTGCAGCTAGATGCAGCGTAAATCTTGTCGAAAATACGCGTATTGATTTTTACGCCAATGCAGTCGACTGCAACTGCAAAAATACGCAGCAGTTGTGTTGGTCATACTTTTTTAAGCCAGCTGCAGCGTTTTTTACGCTGAATTGAGCGTAATTTAAGCTGACTGCAGCGTAAATTGCAGTATTGACATGACCATACTGCACTGCAATGTAGTTACCCTTTTTATGAATTTTTTGTCGTTATCAATATTTTTTCACTATTTTAGGCGTGCCATAATTAAAATCCAATATGTAGTAGCAGTTGACTAGGAGTTTATTAGTCTAAAAATAAAAAATCTTGTTGGTTTGGTGAAACGGAACTAGAGTCGAATGCATAGTTCATTCTCCCGAAACGGTTCTGTGCAACTCGAATGAACTGAAAGAAGGGTATTTATACACTACTAGTCTCAGAAGAGTTGACGTAAAGTGTAGAAACAGAGAAATGAAAGAACAAATAAAATAGAAAAAGAGATTTTCCTGCCGCATTGACTTGATACACAACTACCACCACAGTTAGAGCCAGAATAGAGATGGTTGACATGATTAGTTGGATTGTCTACGAGAGTAGATTGCACTTTATATACAGTTGCTATCTGGGTCACTTCTGTGTCGGACAATCCTTGCCATCGTTGAGTTTTTGCTAACGAACAGGTTTCAGGTTTTTACTACATGCTTGCATAACTTAACAACTATAGCTGAGATTAATAATCTTTTTGAGACGGTGTGAAAACAGTCTTGCCAAAACCAGATAAACAATTTGTATGGAAAATTTTGGATATCATTTATCCACCCTAATGAGAAACGAGGTCTCAACTGTGCTGCTAGCGAATTTAGGTGAATCAAATGCAAACCCATTACAACTATACTAGAAGTCAATTGAGTGGTCAGGTAAACTTTGTATTCAATAGAGGTATCGTGCAGTTTATCATTGCACGTTTCTCATCTCTGATGTGTTTCACATGTTCCACGGACTGTGCAAAGGACCAACAGTATATTAGGTTTTGACGTTCGACACAATTCTAGAGCAAAGATATAGTTCTTGCCATTCATATAGTTCCCAGTCGATTGGCCAGCCACTCTTGTAACGACCTCGACGAGAGAGTATGTAGGTCAGAGAGGCGGAGATGTCTGCGACCTCATTGACCTGCGTGCTCTCACGTTTTTGTAGCTTGATAACTGCTGAAAATTGGCACTAATCGTTCAGAGCATTTGCACTGAGAATTTGGCAACGTGCCAATGAGATTCCAGGTAGCTTTTCACCCTGTTGAAGTTTTTCAAAAAACTGGAAATTCCTGTTAGCGGTGCCCTTTCATTGCAACACGTAATACGAGAAATTTTCTGGAAAAAAACTTGTTCGTAATCTTGGCACCATGCCAACACGTTTCAGTGCGGAATCAAACTGTACTTGCCAGAACCTATTCACTTTTCTCACTTCATTTCGCTCTACTCACTCCTACAGCTCGGTCGTATGAGCATGAGAACCATACCCTGTATTGACGACGATCCCCCGAAGAGGTATAGTTCTCGATTGTTTCCCTAAACTTAATATTTTCTCTAGCATCTGAACTCGTCACTAAAGTTCACTCGTTTTCGAAATGATACAGGTAAAAAACCATAGGAAAAACCAAGCTAGGTCGTGCATACGTTATTTATTCGTTCAACAGCTTCTCTCGCTCCAACGGGATACCTTTTAGATAGTAATACATTTGAATATTAATATCATATATTTTTCAGTGTTGAACAGCCAAGAGTTTCCAATTGGATATACTCTCCCACTGGCAAGTACGGTGTTGACCTACAATATCAGGTAAGCACCCCTACTCATTGGTTGATTTCGAAATCGTTTCGCTCCAATTTGTGAGAAATAGATACTTAAAAATTGATATACACTGTGGTCGAAAATCGATTTGCTAAACTGCTATCGAATCACTACAAAGCGGCTACCAAATTGTTACTAGAGCGGTTTCATGAAAGTTTATAGTGGGTGCCAAATTTATATATTTCTGGCTCACACCAGACTCGAACCTGCAAGCAAAAGTTTCGTAGCAGGCCGCTGACCACTGTGCTATTAGAGTACATAACTGATAAGCTTTGGAAGCGAAGACATGTAAAGTTCTACTTCTAAAAACAACCTCTTTATTTAAATTTATTTCAAGTCAATTTTGTTGTACTAATAAAACCCAATGTGTGCGTACACAGCGGAAGGTGAGATATACAGTACTCTCCCGTCTTTCCGCTGGCGACGACTATATAGTTTACACCATTTCTACTGAGACTCCTACAGTAACCTTACGAACTTTCCGAAGGCCGTTGTGAAGCTGAAAATGTAGTTCCTGTAAAATGCTCTCGTATATTTACTCTACGTGAAAAGAAAAAAGAGGTACTAAAATCCTCAACTTCTCCGATCAAAAGTAAGTGAACAAAAACGGCTTGAAAGTTTCGAAGTCCTACTGTAGGAGTCTCAGTAGGAATGGAAAAGACTATACTAGCCGCCAGCTGTCTATGATAGTAGATCGAAAGCAGCACTCTCGGCTGTTTTTGCACATTACCCATGACACACCGTGAGCAAACTTCAAAACTGGTTCACCAATCTTTCCACCGAATACTTGTTTGAATGTTTCAAGTTTAGGATGAATACAGTTGGCGTATGCGTCAATTTTACACCAACTACGAAGTGTCAGTCTTGGATGTGTTAAATGGGTCTCGGAGCAGCTATCGCACTCTTTTTGGGCCATTGCAGGTTTGGGTAACAATATCACTAGCCTACATCATTTCCATGCGCAAAAATTAAAATTCAGCAAAAAAGGGCGGACTGGGAAGCCTAAACATAACGTTGCGCACGCCACAACAGACTAAAACGTGAATTTTATGCAAAGTAGATTTGTTAGTTCGAATAGAAATGTATCATCAGTTTCTCTTGAGCAGGTATTAACTTTCCTTTTTGCCCTCTTTCAGTCAACAATTGGCGTATTTATTACATTCATTGGAAACTTTGAATGTGTACTGTAGGAGTCTCGCTAGGAATGATGGGGACTATATACGGGCAGGGTTGATTAATATTATTGTAAAAAATGAAAGTGACCAACAGCTGATGTAGAGTATACAACAATATGTTTTTTTAAATTTCAATTTGTGTATCCATCTTGATTTCTTTCTTCATTTCAGAAAATCTATGCCGTATACTGGCTGCAGGACGACTGTTTTGTATTGGTTGCACACACATTGGACGACTCTTTTTTGACTCAGAACATCGTTCATTTAGATCACAGAAACAAGACTGCCAACTGTACACTAGCAAGGTATGGTTAAGTGGGTGCCAGGTTCATAAACTCCTGTTTCTCGTCGGAATCGAACCTGCGAGCAAAATGGCCAAATCCCGTCCTCTTTCAAATTAACCATGCTGTCCACAACGGCTGGACAAAACCGATCGAAAGTAGAGTGGTCAACCAATTCCATTAATCAGTTCCATTGTGAATCCAGTTCCGATCCAATTCTTGAAAATCTCCTCAATTTCAATTCTTTCCTCATTTCAAAAACCCATTCAGCTGTATTCCAGTTAACTTTCATAATACACAAAAATCAATCCGATCTAGAAATTGGTTTTATACAAAAACTAATTCAATTCGATTCTTTAGAATTGGTTTTCGATTCTTTCAGTTCCAATTCCAACTCCAATTTTCTGTGTGTTTTTATCACAAGAGGATAACGTAACAGCATACAAAACGTTGTTTTCATCAATTTACCTCCCGACGGTAGCTTGTAATTGGACTAATTCTAGTTTTATTCCTAACTGTAGCTCGATTCACGTCAAATCTGTTTCCAGAACATATGCTTGGGAAATAATGGGAATGATCGAAAATCCCAGCCATATTTGTCAACCATTGACCATCGATAATCAAGGTGAGCTGAACACTCCATACACGGCATTCGGTTTTTGTAGGAGAAGCAACGAGATAAACTAGAAATATCGTGATGGTGCAATGGTTGCCGTGCAACTAACGAATCCTATAAAACCCTATAAAGGACGGTGACATGGTATGGTTCGTTTCACCTATCGATAGTAGTCTTCCATGCTGGCAGTGTGGGGTTCAAAATCAGCTAAACTTGCATATCAACATGCAATAAATAGTTGAACATGAAATTTTTTATTGTAACGCGTTTCTGTGTTCCAGTATATTTCCTTGCCTTCGCCAAAGAGGAAATGGGAGACCTCAAAATCAGTTGTCGACTCTTTCCTCTCAACCCACTCGGTCAAACGGAAGATTTGGCCATCACCGAATTCAGCCTGCTTCCGTACCTCTTCTGGGTGCCACTAGGTATATATATATATATATATATATTAACTGGCTCAGTAGAAGTTGAACTTAAGAATTGTTCGAAACCTGATTTTCACAACAGAGTTTGTGGGTCAGAGAAACTCCGATTGACATTAATGCAATTTTCGAGTTTTTGAGAGGGGGTATAAAATAATACATCAAAAACGTGTGAAAGTAACATGCCTGGAAAGCTTTTACAATCCCCCCTTCCCCTCCTTTGTGATTCTTAGTTGAAACGGAGCCATGTTGCTTTCAGCCCCCCTCCCCCTCCTCCCATGGTGGGGGTAAAAGTAACACAGGACTTCTTTCGGCTAAAACGAAAAAGGGGGGGGGGGCGAAAGTCAAATAGTATCGTATTCTGTTCAAATAAATGTCGAGCAAATAAGTGTATCTTTCGTTATTTTCAGAATTTGGGATGCGATTGGCTGGTAACACCCATCCGATAGTCGTTGGCAACAAGTTCTATATGAATGCGTTCACTAATAATCGAGGAGGCCATCGCCGCTGGCACTTCACACACAATGTGTCAACATTCATGTGTGTTGACATGGAAGAGGTGGTTCGCCGGGAAACCTCGGAAATTTCTGGGGGTGAGTAACATTTCACGTTTCACTCTGAAACTTTGGCGCCATTATTCTGCGATTAGCAAAGTAGAGTCAATGAGGCCGTATTTATCTGCGTCTCTTTGACCTGCACACTCTCTCAACGGGAAAACAGAATGGAAACAGTAACACTTTCTTAGTCAGTTTTGCAGTGGCTTTCACCACAGAGTTTGTAGATCAGAGAGACTCAGATTGACTCGGGCTGTCTGCGGCCTCATTGACTCCCATGCTCTCTCGCTTTTGTAGTTGGCCGACCGCAGCAAATTGACGCTAATGTTTATGTACATCCGGATTGCTGTCGGCGGCGCATTTTTTATTACGACTGAAATAAATCAAACTACAAACACCGCGTTTGCGACCGAGCTGTGAAACAAAAACGATGTTATATTTTGTGATGTACTTTAATTGCAGGAACCTTTTGAGCATCTAGTTTATAGGTAGTGACCAAGTAAATGTTGTAGTTTGATCTCGCCATAATCTACGACCCGCCATAGTTCACGAATTTCGAGCAAAAACCCAAGAGATCAAACTACAAACACATCGTGATAGGGCAGGGGAGAATCGAAGTATTGCCCCCCACATTAGTTGAGTCCCCCCCCTAGCACTTCAATCCCCCACCCAAGCTAAAACCTGAAAATATAGGAGAGGGGGGAGGTCAAAATACAACTTCGACATTTACTATTTCCCCCCCCCCCCCCTGGGTTGGCGATGGGTAGAACTCCAATGGTGGGGGGTCAAACTTCAACGAGTGGGGGGCTGAACTTCAATACCGGAAATGTTTACTTTTGTATTGCAAGTGAAAAATTGAATGCTCACCCCCCGTAAGGGGGGGGGGGGGGGCTGTCAAAGTACGATTCTCCAAACGCATTACGATTTCAAAAAGATGGGGGGTAAAAAGTCAAAATTCCCTAGGGCAGTCAGTATACACCATATTGGCCCATTAGAGAGAGAGAGGAAACATAGATTAAACGCTATAGATGAATGAACATTTCGGTGAAATCATATAGTTGACTCTTTTACACAAATTTTGGCGTTTATAGACTAACAGAAGTTACAAATGTTATAAAAAATGCCTTTTTCAGTTTTTAAGAGTTTCATCGTTTTGTCTCTAAATCTTGACAACATCTATTCAGTTAGAGATTGATCTTCAACTACATTATACTGGAGTAAATTGAAAAATCACGTAAAGTTTGCATTCTAATGAGGGATCGTGCACTTTGTCATTGCACGTTTCTAATTTCTGTTGTGTTTTTCATGTTTAACGTGACCGTGCGATTGACTAACTGTATATTCGTTCAGGCTCGGTAACGTGGGTCTCGTGTCCCGTACCCTACAATCCAACCTGGGAACCAATCACAATGTCGGCTCCATTTCTGAGCTACAGTGGCTCGAAAGTGGTATTTTGGCCGAGGGTATGTTGTATATCTCACTTAGTGATGTTTAAGAGCATATATATACAGTTCGTCAACAAAGTTGCTAGAAGCTCAGTAGGTATAGTGGTTTGAGTGTGCGCCTCCTTTTTGCGCCCGGTTCGAGTCTCACTTGATGCGGCTATTTATAAACTTGGCACGCACCATAATAGTGACTGGAAAGTGGTGTGTTGGCCCAGGGTGTGTTGTATTTCTCAAACTTCACTCAAAATTTGCTCCCTTTGACATGAAAGTTTCTCACTCTAACATGACAGCTAGAACATCCCGTATTGTAACTGTGTAGTAACCCATAGTTGACCTACAATAAACTCGAACAATTTACAACTGC
The DNA here is from genome assembly GCA_964036275.1 of Litoditis marina. NCBI lineage: Eukaryota > Metazoa > Nematoda > Chromadorea > Rhabditida > Rhabditidae > Litoditis > Litoditis marina. The sequence continues at coordinate 29,787,562 of OZ038434.1, forward strand.
GACGTAGCTCTCTCTCTTCCTCTTTTCTTTCTCTTCTCTTTTTCTCTCTCTCTCTCTTTCTCTCTCTTGTTTTTTTCTCTCTGATTGCTATGAAAATCAAAACAGTTCGCTTTCAGCGCAGAAATTCCTGCAGAGTTCCAATCTACGTGGTTGACTTTGATACCAAAACTACCACCACAACTTCAGCACGTCTCACCAGGTATAGGATATTATATTAATTAACTTATTTATTTATTTTCAAAAATCAAAGAATGTGGCACTCACTCATCAGGAAAACAAAATTTACAAGTTGATTGAAACATGGACCGTAGCTGATATTGTGAGTCTTTGAAATTTCCGATTGGTTTGTTGTACGATGTGGGTGTGGAGAGTCGTAAAACCACAGCAAAGTTGTACTTTGAACTCGATACACGCCATTATATACGCAATTCTACCGAGAAAAAACGGGCTCAAACTACAGCGGGATAGAGCAACATACACCGTAAAAGCTGGCTTTGGGAAGAACGAACCTTATAGTCAAACAGTATAGTCCTTACTAGTTGTACATGGTTTCCCATACAAAGTGTACATTCTATTCATATCACATTCTAGTAGGATACGAAATGAAATTTCGGTTCCGAATTGAAAAGGCCTGCGTGAACTTATGAACACCTACAAAGTGCCTCTTCTAATGAAAACCTCAAAAGAAGTACTTTGATTATCAACATTTGTATGCTGTCAAAACGGTTTGAGAACTGGATGAAAAGTTCGAGAAATAACCATGGAACAGCAGAAACACAATTGAAAACAAACACGAAATGTATCGGCCAGTTCTATATATGACCGGGGTTTCTGGTAACCCAACCGTTCTCTGGTAACCCCCTTTTCTAGGTTACCTCACAGGTAACCGGTAGGTAATATGAAACTTAATTTTGGTTGCCATACAAGACAACGTTAAGAAAGAGGTTACCAGCCGCCCGATTAGATGTAGAATTCACCGAATGTGTCGCCGGAAATTCTATTTTTGTCCGTTCCAGGTCCGATTTCGTCACACTCGACCGGTTCGGGACCGTATCTGCCTGGTTCCAGCATGAAAATGAGCCTCTCAAAACACAGTCGCTCTCCTACGCCAGATTCGCGCCAGATTCTCTCTTCAACACTTGCAGGAAGCAAATTTTATCCGTAAATCTCGGACCAGATGCCCGG
>OZ038434.1:31926446-31933946 GCA_964036275.1 Litoditis marina
ATTTGACTAACATTATCCGCACGTTTCACGTTTTACCAACGAGCAGGCACATACGAAGTATCTTGCGCGATAGCGCTGTATGTGTAGTTTTATCCCGGTAATCGTCGTTCGAAGCTTGTGAATTATGGTGGGCATTAGGGTTGTTAAAAAATAAACTCGAAACTCGAAAAACTCGAAATTTCGAAAACTCGAAAAACTCGAAACTCGAAAAACTCGAATTTTCGAAAACTCGAAAAACTCGAATTTTTGAAAACTCGAAAAACTCGAAAAACTCGAAATTTTCAACTCGATTAACAACCCTAGTGGGCATGGAAGTTGAGTCACAACCAATACACATGTGCTGGTTTCAGTTTTTTTCCTGAATTCGTACTTGATACTTGAAGCTCAATGAGATTTTCAGACAAGAAGAACTGTCCACCTTGGAAGGAGAAAAGAAGACAATCTGAAGTTGATTTTTGTTGAAATAACACCTTTAATTATTCGTTTTTTATTGCCTTTCCAACAGTTCAACAACCAACAATTCTAAGAATTATGTTGCTCGACAAACACTTACAATGAAACTACATCTATGCATCAAAAATAAAGAATTAAAGATGTTACGCGCTCGTAGTTATAGATGGATGCAATTAGCAGTGTGGTACGATTGAACGGTGATTGTACCTGTTTTTGTAATGACGTAATTATTATGAAACACTTTCGGGATACCTCAATTTATATAGATTTGGTGTCCGTACTATAAGCATTCTCCACAACTACATCATTACTTTATAGTATTGTACTGTTTTCTACCGACCTGAGCCGCAGACTGTAGGGCGCGCGAGAGAGGGTAGGGAGACATGAGACGCAGACTGTGAAACGTAAGGATGCTATTTGACCTATATCTTTTGAAGCAGTAATGTGTTTGTTCCAAATTTTTGCATGCGGGTTTAAATGGGCGCACTCCATATTCCCTCCAAATTTCAGCTGAATAGCTCCACGTTGAGGTGTTCCGGAATCGCGTATTTATGGGTAAGCAGAATTCACCGCGCACTGCGAAATTCCGCCGCGTGCTGCTGAAGATTCCAATTGAAATCGATCGAAATCACAGCGCGCGGTGAAATCGAGCCGCCTTAAATACCTACGAATTAAGAGAGTTGGCAAATCTTTGGAATATTCTCAAGATTTCGGTAAAAGGACAAAGGAATAGCGTAGTTGATATTGCTGTTAGTTTGTTAGGTATAATTAACATTTTAAAAGTTTAGGAACTATTGAATAAAGTTTTTAATAAAACGGAACTCTTGTAGTATTTGAATGTATCGCTAATGAACACCTCGTTGAACCAGGTTATGAAAGGTAATAAAGTTTCCTCTGCAAGTCTTGAGTAGTTGGAGGAACTACTTGTTACTTAGAATAGTTGAGTCTTGCAATCGTTGTTGTTCCGTACAAATGTTGCAATCGTTGTTGTTCCGTACATAGGAACTTCTAGCCGACAGTTAAGACACTGGTAGAACGGTAGTAATAGTTAAACTGTGGTGATATGGTCGTAAACGTCCCGCGATTTAGTAGTAAACTTCTGGTAACGTTGAATGACGATTACTACCAGTAAATCGGTTATATATCTCAAGTAACTCCAAAACTGAACTAGATATCTAATACCAGATGTGATACCTACACTAGATACGGATGTCTGGGAGACTGCTCTGCAGGCTTCTGGCTGTTTTTGGTTTAATTACCCAAGTTTGAAGTACTTTTCACCTCTTATGCGAGCTCAGTATTTAGTACGTGGGGACTAGATACTAGAAGGGCCATAAAAGGATAATTGAATTTTGTTTTATAAAATAAATAATTTATTAAGTGTTTTATATTCGATAATTCGAAATAATTGTACTGCTGTTTTACTGCAGTTGAACTACAGCTTTACTGGCGTTTTACTGCAGTAGCGACACCGTACGACTACCGTTTTACGGCTAGCGATACTGCAGTAACACTACCAGTAAGACGGTGGTAGTACGGTGTCGCTACTGTAGTAGAACGCCGGTTTTATCTTTACAGTGTACAAATGTTGCAATCGTTGTTGTTCCGTACAAATGTTGCAATCGTTGTTGTTCCGTACAAATGTAGCCCCTATTTGGAGGATCTGTCGATATTTCATGGAATATGCTCGAAATATGGTTTCTTTCAAACTTACTCAGATTTCTGCCTTTGAAATGGGATTGATTCCAGTCTGATCCGTAATTTTTCGAATGGGGTTGACTAACTCTAATTGGTACAACAGGCGATTTAACAAGGCTCTGTTAACAGGGCTGTTTACGTGTTTACTGGGCTGTTTACATGTTAACTGCCAGCTGGAGCGTTCGTAAGCAAGCCGAGTGGATACGTTTTTCGAGCAAAATTATCTTCTATTTGTAGTATTACAAAACATAACATATCTTATTTTAACAAACAGACAAACTGTTTAGTATTAAAAGAAAACATGACATATCTTATTTTAACAAACAGACAAACTGTTTAGTATATAATATATAATAGTTAATCGATTATGAAAAACCGATTATTCCGATGTTCGACTTTCGAGCGCTTTTGAAATTTCGATTCGATTTCGATTTTGCTTTCGTAAAGATGTTCGTAAAAATGGTAAAAAAAAACGATTATCTCGCGTTTCGCTATTTTCCAAATTTTTTGTTTTTTGATCAAATATCGAAATTTTGATTTTGCCCGGAATTTTTTCAACAAAAAAAGCCTATCCAAGTCGAAGAAGGGCTAATCAACAAATTATTGAGATTACCAACTATGAGAAAAGATGAATACTGCATAAAATGAATCTGTACGAAAGATGAATCTAAAACTTACAAATTCTGTACGAAAGATGTATCAAAAACTTACAAAAAAGATGCGCACTGCGAAGATACAGTAACCTCTCATCCGCAGTCAACTACGAAGATACGGTAGTATTCACCGCGTGCTGCGAAGTTACAGTAACCTCTCATCTACGAAGATACGGTAGTATTCACCGCGCGCTGCGAAGATACAGTAACCTCTCATCCACAGTCAACTACGAAGATACGGTAGTATTCACCGCGTCCTGCGAAGATACAGTAACCTCTTAATCGCAGTCAACTGCGAAGATACGGTAGTATTTCACCGCGCGCTGCGAAGATACAGTAACCTCTCATCTACAAAGATACGGTAGTACTCACCGCGCGCTGCGAAGATACAGTAACCTCTTATCCGCAGTCAACTGCGAAGATACAGTAGTTTTCACCGCGCACTGCGAAGATACAGTAACCTCTCATCTGCGAAGATACGGTAGTATTCACCGCGCGCTGCGAAGATACAGTAACCTCTTATCCGCAGTCAACTGCGAAGATACGGTAGTATTCACCGCGCTCTGCGAAGATACAGTAACCTCTCATCTACGAAGATACGGTAGTATTCACCGCGCGCTGCGAAGATACAGTAACCTCTCATCTGCGAAGATACGGTAGTATTCACCGCGCGCTGCGAAGATACAGTAACCTCTTATCCGCAGTCAACTGCGAAGATACGGTAGTATTCACCGCGCTCTGCGAAGACACAGTAACCTCTCATCTACGAAGATACGGTAGTATTCACCGCGCGCTGCGAAGATACAGTAACCTCTTATCCGCAGTCGACTGCGAAGATACGGTAGTATTCACTGCGCTCTGCGAAGATACAGTAACCTCTCATCTACGAAGATACGGTAGTATTCACCGCGCTCTGCGAAGATACAGTAACCTCTCATCTACGAAGATACGGTAGTATTCACCGCGCGCTGCGAAGATACAGTAACCTCTTAATGGCAGTCAACTGCGAAGATACGGTAGTATTTCACCGCGCGCTGCGAAGATACAGTAACCTCTCATCTACGAAGATACGGTAGTATTCACCGCGTGCTGCGAAGATACAGTAACCTCTTAATCGCAGTCAACTGCGAAGATACAGTAGTTTTCACCGCGCACTGCGAAGATACAGTAACCTCTCATCTACGAAGATACGGTAGTATTCACCGCGCGCTGCGAAGATACAGTAACCTCTCATCTGCGAAGATACGGTAGTATTCACCGCGCGCTGCGAAGATACAGTAACCTCTTATCCGCAGTCAACTGCGAAGATACGGTAGTATTCACCGCGCTCTGCGAAGATACAGTAACCTCTCATCTACGAAGATACGGTAGTATTCACCGCGCGCTGCGAAGATACAGTAACCTCTTATCCGCAGTCAACTGCGAAGATACGGTAGTTTTCACCGCGCACTGCGAAGATACAGTAACCTCTCATCTGCGAAGATACGGTAGTATTCACCGCGCGCTGCGAAGATACAGTAACCTCTTATCCGCAGTCAACTGCGAAGATACGGTAGTATTCACCGCGCTCTGCGAAGATACAGTAACCTCTCATCTACGAAGATACGGTAGTATTCACCGCGCGCTGCGAAGATACAGTAACCTCTCATCTGCGAAGATACGGTAGTATTCACCGCGCGCTGCGAAGATACAGTAACCTCTTATCCGCAGTCAACTGCGAAGATACGGTAGTATTCACCGCGCTCTGCGAAGATACAGTAACCTCTCATCTACGAAGATACGGTAGTATTCACCGCGTGCTGCGAAGATACAGTAACCTCTTAATCGCAGTCAACTGCGAAGATACAGTAGTTTTCACCGCGCACTGCGAAGATACAGTAACCTCTCATCTGCGAAGATACGGTAGTATTCACCGCGCGCTGCGAAGATACAGTAACCTCTTATCCGCAGTCAACTGCGAAGATACGGTAGTATTCACCGCGCTCTGCGAAGATACAGTAACCTCTCATCTACGAAGATACGGTAGTATTCACCGCGTGCTGCGAAGATACAGTAACCTCTTAATCGCAGTCAACTGCGAAGATACAGTAGTTTTCACCGCGCACTGCGAAGATACAGTAACCTCTCATCTGCGAAGATACGGTAGTATTCACCGCGCGCTGCGAAGATACAGTAACCTCTTATCCGCAGTCAACTGCGAAGATACGGTAGTATTCACCGCGCTCTGCGAAGATACAGTAACCTCTCATCTACGAAGATACGGTAGTATTCACCGCGCGCTGCGAAGATACAGTAACCTCTTATCCGCAGTCAACTGCGAAGATACGGTAGTTTTCACCGCGCACTGCGAAGATACAGTAACCTCTCATCTGCGAAGATACGGTAGTTTTCACCGCGCGCTGCGAAGAACAGTAACCTCTTATCCGCAGTCAACTGCGAAGATACGGTAGTATTCACCGCGCTCTGCGAAGATACAGTAACCTCTTTATTCGCAGTCAACTGCGAAGATACGGTAGTATTCATCGCGTGCTGCGAAGATACAGTAACCTCTCATCTACGAAGATACGGTAGTTTTCACCGCGCGCTGCGAAGATACAGTAACATCTTATCCGCAGTCAACTGCGAAGATACGGTAGCTTTCACCGCGTGCTGCGAAGATACAGTAACCTCTCATGTGCGAAGATACGGTAGTTTTCACCGCGCACTGCGAAGATACGGTAGTTTTTACCTCGTGCTGCGAAGATAGAGTAAACTCTCATCCGCAGTCAACTACGAAGATACGGTAGTTTTCACCTCGTGCTGCGAAGATACAGTAACCTCTCATCTACGAAGATACGGTAGTTTTCACCGCGTGCTGCGAAGATGCAGTAACCTCTCATCCGCAGTCAACTGCGAAGATACGGTAGTTTTCACCGCGCACTGCGAAGATACAGTAACCTCTCATCCGCAGTCAACTGCGGAGATACGGTAGTTTTCACCTCGTGCTGCGAAGATAGAGTCCCCTCTCAAAGGAAGTTTCTTCCAGGGGGTGAGGAGGGGATAATAGTATCACAGAGGAATCTTATATTGATTTCTTTCCTTCATAGTAATCGATTTCGTTCTACATCAATCCACATTACAGGACGCCAGAAAACCAATATTGAGAAATGACGTTCTGGCCGGTTGCGATTGTTCAAGGGAAATTTCCAGCTTCATGGTGGCCAAAACGTCAGAAAACTGTTAGGTTTTGGTCGGTAATGGCGCAAGCGTGTGCTTTGGCACTACAGTTGTTCAACATATTCTAACTAGTAGAACGTCCCCTCACCGAAGGCTGAAACGAATTCTGTTGTGTTTGTAGTCTGATTGTCTGTTTTTGTTACGTGAATTATGATGTGTAGAGATCAAAGTTCAATCAATACTCATCTTTCTCCCTACTAAACCGATTGGAACACGGTCCCCTGTTTCTCTTTATTGCTCATCGGATACCCCGAGTGAGCTTTCCATAAATTAGGTGAAAAAACTCATCTTTCGATAGCTTTCCCTCAAGTACCGTAAGATACTGGTTTTAAGCCAGCGTCAATAAGAAATTGAGTTGAGCCGTTCTCTGGTTTGTCGTATCTAATACGGGTTGGGCGGCAGACGAGAGCGGTGAGACGCAGACAATAAGCGAGTGCGACTTCTCATAGATTTGGGCCAGTTCCTTATTTAAGCGCTTTTTTCGTTAACAGCGCCTGCTAACCACTAGGTAGCCGTAAATTTGACTTAAAAGAAGTTGTAAAAAGGGTTACTAAAGGGTTAATAAAAAATGGTTAAATGCTTAATTGTAACTCGGGTAACAGTTAAAGTAGGACGATCCAATCCCGAAGCATCGGTCCTTTGCACTACAATTTAAAAAAATTGCAGTTTAAAGGACTGAAGCGTTGGGATTGGTTCACATAATTGTTCTTATTTAATAGGTAGGGGTTTGCGAGTTTGGCGGTTCCTTGTGGATTTTGGCTAGTTTTTGAAGTCTCGCAAAATTCTGCGATGAAAACAGGAAGTGCTAGAGTAAAAGTGAAAGTAACAACAGGGATTTTTCGGCTAAAACAAAAAAGTGGGGGGCGAAAGTGAAATGTTGCCCGACAGCCGGTTGAGTGCTATTCACGTGAGCTTTTCACGTAATGCGCGTGCCGGGCTTTCTTTCTGTGGAAATCAGATTGTGGAACTGTTGAACTACTGTTCGATTGGCATTCTGGCTTTTTCGAAATTTCGCTCAATCTTTGACTGTCTTTGAGCTCTTCTGTGTTGAAGGTAGAAAGGATAGTCGTTTTCAAACTATTTGAATAGTCTCAGAACCTGGATAATCGTTCAACTACGCCCACGTTGTTACGTTGTATCCCATGTGTGTTGAGTTGAATTTGTAATAATCTCAGTTAGATTACTTGAAGAAAGCGTTTCCTTACAATCTGAAATTCACGAATCTTCAAAAATGTCAACATGTCCCTTAAGATGTTCCAGTTTAACGTGAATAAAGATTCGAATAGGAATTTAGCATAATTTGCACAATATCGGGACTGTTTCTCTTCAAATCTTGGCTATTCTCGCAGTAAACTGCGAAGATTACTGTACACATAAGAATTATTTTCATTTGTTTATACTAATTATAATTCACGTTTGCATGACTTTTTATCTCAATAATGGCAATTGTATCTGCTCGCAGTATACTGAGAGTAATCTA